>SNQJ01S0014172.1:127759-145594 GCA_010110895.2 Picea sitchensis
CATGAGTTGGGTGCATCGTTATGAGACAGAGATGAAGACGATGTATTAGCCTCCTCTGAGCAGAGAGTTGAGATGATGAACTCCAGATGACTCTCTTATGTAATGCAGTGGGAAAGAAGATCTATTGAGTTGGACGTGCTTGTGGATGAGCACATGTGAATGTCATCCTAGTGGCTGAGCACTAATGAGTATGGTTCTCCTGTGAGACACAATGAGATAGAGATATGCACATCCATATGGATGTGCCCCTAGTGGCTGAGCACTAGTGGGTGTACGAGATCCCTTGCTATATTGTTCAAGAGTCAGACTTACCGGTAACCCTAATTGTAATGTAAAGGGTACAAGTCGGCCCCGCCTTAATACAAAAGATAATTAATGTAAAAGATAATTAATATAAAAGATAACTAATATGGTAATTATTAATTATATTTTGAGTTATTGAGGTCGGCCCTATTGTGTCAATAAACACATCATTTGATGTGACAAGTCTGATATAAATAAAGGTGAATCCCCATTGAGGAAACACATATCATTGTGTCATCTCATGATTTCAGAAGTTGTGGACAGAAATTATGAGAATTACAACACCCTCTTGTGTGTTAAGTTTGGTGATGGTGTGGGAGGTATTTCTCTTGAAGAATATAGCAAAGGATTGGTTGGGTTTTCTTCCCTTGTTGATAAGGGTTTCCCAGGATACTTCTTGTGCTCTTGTGCATGGTTATTCTTCTTGTGATCTTGATTTGCTGCAGTAGTTATGGTTCAAGTTAAAGGCTAAACAGAAAAATTGAATTAAATGTATGAGCCATAGCTCATTGAAAATCCAACAATTTGACTTATAATTGATTTGATATTTATTTTGTTGTTAGTGTGGTCTTTGGGCTCAAGTAGAATCCATGAGAGGGCCAACTGAAGGCCACATAGAGGATTGTTCATTATCTTAAGGGTACATATGAGCTTGGTATAAATTATTGCAATAATAATGTGAACTAGTTGGTTAGTTATACCAACCCTCATTGGGCAGGAGATGGAGATGAGAATGAGTCAACTTCAAGCTATGTGTTTCATCTTGGATTTGGTCCCATAACATAACATGATAATGTAAGAAGAACAAGGTTATTTCCTTATCAACGACATAGGCCGAATATTAAGGTGCAATTAACACTTTCACAAAAGTAGTGTGAATTGATAACTTGATGGGTAAACTTAGATTTACCTTTGAAGAGTTGATTATAGTGTATTACGACAGTCAAAATGCAATACAAGAAGTTGACAACCCTATTATGCATAGTAAAATGAAACATGAAGAGCTTCATGCATATTATTTAAAATAAAATGAAACTTGAAGAGCTTCATGCATATTATTTAAAATAAAATGAAACATGAAGAGCTTCATGCATATTATTTAAAATAATTGGTACAAGAGAAAATTGTTTCGCTTGTTTATTGTAAGAGAGATAGATGATGTCATTGATATCTTTATGAAACCATTGATAAAGATAGGTATGTGAAACTCCATACCGTGCTTGGGCTTAAGGAAGCTATAATTACGAAGATGCGTGCAAAGATAATTCCACCTTTGTAATTTGTAGCTTCCATGGTAAGACAAGTTTGAGTATAATATTTAGGTGTATTTTTATTAAACATTATTTTATCTATGTTTCAAACCATGTATGGATTCATCATCGATATAGAATAAATGATAAGAAAGATAACAACTTGACCTATTTATTAATACTTAATATTTTACTTGGAAGGAGAGAAATAACAAGGTTAGTCTATAAGAGAAAAAACCTCTCGTATGTATGAGAGACCCTACAACCAAGATATTCTATGGTTTATCGTACTAAAAAGAAAGAAGGAATATAATAACTTAATGCGAGCCATTATAAAGAAATAACATAATATGTTGGGAGGAGAGAACATAGTCTTTGTATCTTTCGTTATTAAGATCCTAGCAATCTTATTGATAGCACCTTTAATAAAGAAGGTTGGCCTTCTCGACACCTAAGAGTTTCCACAATTTCAAACATATTATGTTATTTATTTATATGGCTCCTAGTAAGCTATTAAATCATATTTATTATGTTATTATGTTCCTTCTTCCTTTCTAGTGTGACAAACCATAAAATGTCTACACTAGAGGGCTTCTCAAACCATAGTGAGGATATGTTTTTGTCTTTTATATATAATTATTATTTTTGGCGCAACTTTATTCTTTTTCTTCTTATTGGTAAAATAGTAAGTATTAATACATAAGTAAGGTTCTTATCTTTCTCATCATTTATTCTATTCTAATGATGAACTCATATGAGGTTGAAAATGTCGATAGAATAATGTTTAATATAGATATAAATGAGGTATTACAATCATAATTCTATATTCTAGATCTCTTGAGAGTTGTGTTGATGTGTGGGGTGGGTGTTAGAATAGAAGGATATTCCCAACTCTAGAGTTTATGGAGTCGGTTTGTGGAGTTAGTCAATGTCATTTTAGTGATAGTCGAAGGTAAATTGGTAGGTTGATTGGTCAATTTCACCGTCTAAGTTTGACTGGGAGAACTCTTTAGCCATGAGTCTTGCCTTGTATCTATAAATGCTTAAGTCTTTTTCAGAATTTCTCACATACATTGTTCTTCGTCACAACTTCCTTCCATTCCTTCTGCTTGACTACTTCCAGTGGGTTTAAATTGGTTCAATTGGTTGTTCTGACTTTTCTTTCTATCTTGGAATCTTCATGTTCTTCCTCATGTTTTTCTTCAATGTTGGAGTCCATGGAATCTTCTATAGATTACATGTCCTTCTTTCCTGAAGGCTCCAACTTTTTCCTTCCGCCATAGGAACATAAATGTAGATGGACAACCAAGGATATTCAAGGCTTCTTTTCGATGAAAACTTCTTCTAGAGTCAAACTGAACATGTGTTGCTTATCATGGCTGCTACTTCCAATGAAGAACACTGATAGATACTTCATAGTCTTTACAGATTCTTCTTCAATGGATCATATCATTGGGGATTAGCTCCCTCCTAATCCCAACTTCGTGTCTGAATGAGCAATATGCATGCTCTTCTTTTGGAATTATGTGATCAACTCCCTCCATCTCAAAGAGTCCATGCTTTCGTCTGCTACATCTCTCTTTGATTTCTGCAAAGTGTCACAAGCTTGTTCCAGTTTCCTTTTGATTCCTAACTTTCTTCGAGTCCGACTCCTCTTAGTCTCTTTAATTGTGTTTCTATCTGTTCTGATTGTTGCCCATCTATCATTTGTGTCATCCTTATAAACTTCTTCTATGACAACTTCTGCAAGGATTGTTCATCAAACATATCTCACAAGGGTACCTGCCCGGAACAAGAACAACAAGGGCAAAAAAGAAATATCTATCTAGAGATGTTAGTTCATCTTGCGAACAAGTACAATAAGCCTCTATATCAATAGTGTTCATATGCAGTCAAGTATTCATTGCACCTAACAATAATAAAATCTTTCAAAGACTACTTTCATAGTTTGTAATGTAGCAACTGCCACCCTTGATATATATAAATTTTAACAATTTAATCAAACCTAGAACTTGAAGCCTCACTTGCTATGGAGGGTGCCCTTGTTCTTTTGAATGCATCGAATCCAAAATTACAGCTTGGACAAGGTCTCTAGTACTTTCCCTGCAAACACACTTATGTTTTGCTAGATGATATAACTTAGATATCATATACAAGTGCATACCTTTGGAGTCTTGTAGCATCGACCAACTTGTCTTCCAATCTGAAACTAGATACCATCTTGACAAGAAGAGATTAGATTCAATGATTAGAATAAGCTAGAAACTTTAAAATTTCAACTTTGATGATAGAATCAATTTACCAGAAGTCAACCTTTGACTTTGACCAAATATTCAAACCTGACATTTTTTATAGCTGAGGGTACCAAGAGGTGAACTAGGCTAGGGTGCACTAAAATCTCAAGGAATTAGGTCAAATGCTTCATCATAAGTGATCGAACGCAAGAGCTAGGGTTTGTTGCAACTGCATAATCAGAAAACCTAGTTGCAGCTATAACTGGTGCCACAACGAGCTTAACAAATAACTTCCCAATCTATCTTCCAGTGGTTAGACTATTTGAAGATAGTGTGGACCCATGAGCTATTATAAAATAAAGATATGTGCTCATTTTTCCATAGACAATATAGCAATATTGTCACCCAACCATAGGCACAAAGGCCACCCCCGATCACCTTAACCTTCATAGACAAAATAATTTCGGAAGCTGAACAATATCCAACCACGGTAATGCACCTTTCTCCAAGGGTAGCGCACCAAGAAAGAATAACCAAAGACCAAGAAGAAAGTCCAAACCATAACCAAGAGAAAGTCCAACCAAAATCCAAAATCCCAGTTGGAGCAACTGCACTCCCTCTCCAAACTTGCACACCACTAGTCTTATGCAATTGTGAGAGTAAGAGTGACAAATGAGCTCTAGCGCCCTCTTATTTATAGTGCTCTCTGTCACCTGTCCAGACCGACTTCTTCTTTTAGAGGTTAACACTTAAGGATTAATTCTTTTATTGAGTCGACATGTCTTCTAGGGTTTCTACTCATCTGTTTAGGGTTTCTCTTGCTTCCCATAATATTCTAGTCTCATCAAAGGTTACACGTAGAGGTCCATACCTCCTGTAGCTACCATAATATCAACATAAATAAGGGAAATTGTTTGTCTATAGAAGAATTGCCAACTAGATTTACAGATATTAAAGTCCATCTTTCAGTACATGTACTTAAAGACACTGAATTAGCTAGTGTAGGGAATTTTAGATGGATGTTTTTCATGGAGAGGTATGCAAAAACTCTTTGAAGATTTGTGAGGCAATGAGCATGCTTTAAAAGGTGCATGGTCGAAGGGTACATTGTAGTAGAATATTTGTTTTTATGTCCAAGTTCCTAAAACAAATCCATGTAGATTCTCTAATCATGTGGGATGGGGAACGTGATGAAGAGTTAGAAGGTGAGTCACTCAAAACAAAAGGGGAGGAACACGATAAGAAAGGTATACATATTTGGCTTATATAATTGTCAATTGTGATTTTCATTCAAAAAATACTTTCATGGAATAATTAATATCAAGTTCTCATTGTCATTATAGATATTGATGAATTACACAAATTAAATAAATTCATATTCTTATATATGGAGGCAACCAAAAAATGAATGGATATGTATAATGAGATGAGAAAAAAACGAGAAGAGGATATACAACCATTCAAAAGGTCAAACCCTCACACTCCACTCCCTCTAGAATTGCACAATCAATGTAGAGTGCACAAATACATGGATGAAGGAGCAAATTTATAAAATGGGCCTAAACCAGAAATAAAATGAAGGTGCCTTGAACATAGGAATTGGATGCAATATAACAATATGTAATATACAAAATATACTTCATATCTTTAAGGTATAATTATTTATGTATTGTTTCAATATAAAGATTATCGATTTTAATATATACTTGTCTATAAATGAAGGTACGAGCATACCTTGCAATGTCGACATATGTTCATCATTTTTTAGGGTGCACGTCATGTAAAAATAAACACGTCATAATGGAGTGTTAATTGTATTTGATCAGACAAGTCATTAGATTTGAAGAGTCATAAATCAAATTAAAGTCCAACTTGAATATATTGGTAGTCTTCAAGAGATTATTGAGTTGGACTATAGGTCCTTCAAATGTGATTTCCAAATGCAAATGTTTAGCATATATGATAGGAGATATGTTACTTATGACCAAGATGATAACTTATATGTTTTTAACACACAAGAAATTGTCAGTGATAAATGCTAAACCATATATTTTTCTAGAACATTGCAAGTGGGTTCTCTTTCATCTAGATGTCTTGTATGAAAATAAGTGGTTTGTTCTTCTTTGTCCACCTAGAGGGAAAATGATTTATGAGAAGTTACATATTGCAATCGCTGCACTAAGTCAAGAAGATGATGTAGATGTAGGTAGTGAACTAAATTGGGTTAATATGACCAAAGTAAATTGACATGAAAAAGACATGAATATGTTCATACTTTTGCTAAACGAAAAAAATAAAAATTGCTTGTGGACAATGCATTTCACATTTAAATTAACATATAAGACATTGTCAATGTTTTTTCCATTTCTTATGTTGATGGGTACAATACTGATCCATGTAAAATTTAAATGAATTTTCTTATCATCTTTTTGATCTTGTAGTAACATGCCAAAGCATATATGGTTTTGAGTTGATGGGTTGTAAGGGTTGGTTGTCGCTTAGTGGTCAATGGTGATAATGGCTAAGGGTCATGCTCAATATGGGTTAGTGGTATATGGGCTAGGCTATTGACATACTCATAATTACCTAACAAATCTACCTTACCCACTTAACCCACCGAGCCACCCCACTATCGTACATAACTCACTAACCTACCTAATCCACTAATTTAACTAAACTACTTGACCTACCCCACTGAGCCACATTAACTTACATAACCCATTATCTTACCTAATCGACATTCTAACCTACCAACCCACCTAACATATAACCCGATCCATAAACCTAACCTACATACTTGAACCACACTAAACTTACATATCAAAGCTAACCTAACCCATTAGCCCAACCCACCTAATCCATTAAACCACTTAATTGACCTACCTAACCTACCAAACCCATCTAACCCACTTAACTCACAAACCTAGCTAACCCACCTAATATACCTAACCCACAAACTTAGCTAGCCCACCTATCCCACTTACCCTACCCAACCTACTCATTCATTTGTTAATCCACCCAACCTACTAACCCACCTAACATATTATTCTAAAAGTCATAAAATGCAAGCCCACCTAACCTACCCAATCCACTAACCCATGTAAAATGCCTAACATATCGCATTAACTCACCTAATTTACATGACCAACTAAATCGTCCTACCCACCCCATTGACCTATATAAACTACCTAACCTAGCATACTAACCCACCCATATTACCTAACCTTATCTAACCTACATAACCTATCACACTAACCCTCCTAGCCTACCCTAGTTCCCTATCTCACACCTACCCCAGTAACACACATAACCTACCCATTAAAACACTAATGTGACAGAATTTGAGATGCTCCTAAGACACTAATGGGATGGTTGAAGATGAAAAGATACACAGATAAGGACATTGAGGAGATATGATCTTAAAACCATGACATAAAAAAACACAAAAAGGACACCCTAGGGAGACACAAAAGGACCCTAGTGCGTACTTTTCCTTAATTTCAACATAGAAGGATACCTAATTAGCATGCAAAATGGCCTTATGGCAGTAGCGAGGGGTCACTTTTAATATGAGTATTGTGTATCACTCTCATGCAAATGAGAAAATTGAGATGGTTAACAAGTGCCTAGAGGGGGATGCCTTTGGATGTATGGAGCAAATTAGTAGCATGGATGGATAAGGTGGTTGTGTCTTGTAGAGTATTTGTATAGTATTATCCACCAAGCTTGCACTAAAATGACCCCATTGTAGGCATTATATGGCTATTAACCCCATTACCCAAGGACTTGGATATTCAAAATGACAAAGTCCTAGTTGTTGTTGACATTGTAAGAAAATGAAAAGCATCCTTAGCATTCTCAAGAAAAACTTTTCCATGGCATCCAACTACATGAAGTGACATGATAGTCGAAACTACTCCAAAAGAAAATTTTACAGTTTGAGATATCATTTTTGTTCGGATAGGTAGTGTACTTGTATAATATATACAAATAATTTAAGAGCAATATATGAAGAAATCCAGATTGCAGGAAATAAAAGAGACAAAACTAGAATATAACACCTACAAAAATAGAACCCTCCATTGGCAATCCAAAAGGTGAGTAATGCCCATTTGCCTCTTTGAGGGGGCAACCAACAAATGATCAATGTTCTAGTACAATGATAATTCTCAACCAAATATTACATAAATTACTACCTCATAAATAGTTTCTCACTACCCAAACCCTAACCACAAATGGTCCTATCATTAATGAGTAACAACTACAAAGTGAGCCTTACTCCACAAGGATGACCTTTTATATTAATTAACCACACACCACATACCTTCTATGCCTTGTTTAAAGAGGATGTCCCATGCATTAATCAACTAAATCTCAAGTACCCATAATTAGGGAGGTTAGAGTAGGACCATAACATGTTTTCCCCCTTTAAAAACAACAATGTCCTCAAGGTTGGAGATGTGGAAATCATTCTAAAATTGTGGCTAGTTCCTTAGTGGCATCTTTGGGTTGCATATCCTTCCACTATATCAAGACTTTGTGGATGATGTAGTGATGCAATAAATGATTTCTTTTATATAGAATTTTCTCTAGTTGTAACCGAATGGACGGTCTAAATGCAACAATTTGCCCTAACCACTTTCTTCAAACAACACACATGAAATACTTGGTCGATATTGGTGTGGACTTGAAGAGATAATTTGTAGGAAACTTATACAATTTGATGGAGGATAAGGTAGGGGTCACATAACTCGGGTGCCAACTTCTAATGGCTCTTGTCTTGTAGAGATGTTTTCTTATAAGTCTAGAAATGAAGAAACACTCGAACCCTTTCTTCGAAGTAGCTCTTTGAGTGACACCAATCTGCTTGGTGCTTCATTTGATTTTAAGCCAAGACCAAATTGTCCTTACGTGTATGTAGAATATCAACTCTGGTATTAAGGGTGATATTCATTTCCTAAACCTTGGATGTGCCTAGCAGGTACAAGGTCATTGATGGGTTTTCTTGTCCATAAACAACCTCAAAGGGTGACATTTTGGTAGCATCACAATAATTGGTATCGTACCACCAGTTTGCAAGGGGTATCCATTGGACACACTAGCCCTATCGATCTAACATAAAACATCTCAAATAAGTTTCCAGGTACTTATTGACCACCTCCATCTAACCATTTTTTGGGGGGTGCTAAGTGGTGGTCGTTTTCAATTAGGTGCCCTATATTTTAAACAACCCTTGCATGAATTTATTAGTGGAGATAGGATCACAGTCTTCCACAGTTGAAATTGGCATGCCATGTAATTTAAAAATATGATCAACAAAGACTTGGGCCATTGTGGACAACTTAAACAAGTGTTGTAAGGCACAACGTGGGCTTAATTGGAAAGGCAATCAATAGCCACCACAATGACATATTTGTTGCATGCTTTAGGAAGCTCGATGAGAAATTCCATGTATGTATCAACCCAGATTGTTGCAGTGGTTGCAATGCCTCAGAGGTATTCATTATGTCACCCTTGTTACTTTGACATGCGTCACATCCAATTGTGAATGTGTGGATGTCATTCTTCATGCCATCCTTAAAATATTCAATTCTTAACTTGTTCATATGTTTTTTGAAACCACAATGGTAGAGGAATTTAATTTCTCTAATGTCCATGATTTTAAAGAAAAATTATATGCCAAAAATATACACCCTTTATACCTTAATGTGTTGTTATGCCACATACATCATATAGGGGGTTTGAATCATCTTATAGTTGTTGGAGGACTTGAATAATTTGGCATTATCTATCCATTCTTCGTGTACTTGTGCAATCAAATTAGGCACTAGTAAGGATAAGGCAAATAGGGACCCTTCCTCCTCGTGTTTTTGAGACAAGGCATTGGGCACCATGTTCTCCTTGCCCTTCTTGTAGCTAATCTCACGGTCATAGACTAACATCTCAGTGACCCACTTTTGTTGCTCTTGTGAAGACAAATGCTCTTTTAAAAAGTACTTCAAGCTACAATGGTCTGTCTTTATTTGAAAATGTTGCTCGATTAGGTAGGGGCAACATGCTTCTATTGCGTGAAGGATGCCCATAATTTATTTTCCATAAGTAGACTTGCCCAAGTTTATATCACACTCAACAAGTAAATGCCAAGCGACACCCCTCTTGCACCAACACTGCCCCAACACCTTTATCAGAGTCATCGCATTCCACGATGATAGTCTTAGTGAGGTTTGGCACTGATGAGGCTATACTAGTAGTACACATAGCTTTCTTTAGGGAATGAAAGGCATGCTTGCTACATCATTCCATATGAAGGTATTGTTTTGTATCAATGATGTTAATGGGGCTATGATTTGACCATCTTTCTCCACAATTTTTCTACAATACCCTGTAAGACCTAGGAAACCACGTAATCTTTTTAGTGTCATCAGGCATGACTAGTCTTTCATCGCCTCAATTTTATTGGGGTCAACACACAACCTTTCCCTACTTACAATGTGACCCAAACATTCCACTTTAGTAGCACCACGAGAGCATTTGGAATGAGTGGTAATCCTAGAGTAATTGTAATGCTTGATCAACATGTGTCGCATGTGCCTCCCAAGTTTTCTTGTTGATCAAAATATAATCAAAGAATATAAGCACAAAGTTGCGCAGAAAAGGCCAAAAAAGCTTATTCACGAGGCTTTAAAAAGTGGATGGGACTTTGCAAAGACCCGGTGATGGTTGTTCAAAACCAATTGCAAATCAAGATGAATTGCTTGTGAGGAGTTATCCATGACTTGGATGGCATTGAATCATGAAAAAATTCCCAAGTGACTCTTGTTGAGGAATTTTTCCATATGGTGAGAGCTGATGATTTGGGATGATCTTACTTGGAGACCTTTGAGAGTGTATCGACATCTATCCTTATTAAAGCTCATGTATAACTCCTTGAAATACATGGTAACAAGGCCTAATGTATGTAACCATTATGCTCCCAAAATGACATCACAACCTACCATTTCAATGGAAACATGTGTTAGATTTCAATAAATAGTCCCTCCCTTTGGAGTTTCACTTTCCCACATTTACCATCACCTCCATTGGCTATCATGGTTTAAAATCATACACAACATTGACATAACAATGTGATTCTTTTGCCACTCTATGATGGATGAAATTGTGGGTACTATCATTGTCGATCAAGGCAATCACCTTCTTGTGCTTGATATATACCACGAACTTCAAGGACGATGGAGTTGCAATGCCTGATAAATCAAGGATATAAATTTAGAGTTCCTCATAAGGACACTTGAGTGGGTACTTCGTCAAGAGAGGATGGAATCTTCCACTGAAATTGCCTCGAAAGTGTCACATGGGCCATGTCAATGACAAATATTTTATGTTCCTTACATTTATGACCTCGAACAAATTCGTCAACACAATTATAAGAGAGACCTTGACATTGACATTGTGTCGTTGTTGGTGGAGTCAACTTGTGAACCTTAAGGGGCTGTAGAGGAGGCATAAAGGGGGGATGTAGTTGTTGAACAAACTTGGTACATTTGGTTTGGTTGGTTACCACCACTTGTACCTTCTTAGCTAGTTGAGAGGTATCCAACCAAGTATGTGGTTGATACGTTTGTGATTTAATCTCCTCTTGAGACCTAAACATTTCTTTAAAAACACATTATTCATACCAAATTTTATTCCAGTTGCCAATCTCTTGCAGGAAATACTGAAGTCTTCCACTATCCTAATTTGGCGCAAATTGGTCTACATCCCCAAAAAACCAACATCAGTTCCAAATCAAATATAGATGACCTTCATAAACTGATTCCAAGAAAGGTACACTTGATATGCCTTCTTATGCCATTACCAACACAACCTGTTCATATATAACATATCCACTCAGAGTTTTAGTTGTTCATCCTCAATACCTTAGATGGAAAAGTAATGTTCCATCAAACCCACCCATATAACTATATTAGAGCCATTAAACTTGTTTAGATCTACCTTGGGCAATTTGTGCATCATCTAGGGTTGAGTGTCCTGAAAGGATGGGTCAGTGCATTGATCACCACCTGCTAAAGATTCCCCACTATCCATTGGCCTCGGTGTATCACTTTGAAATTTCAGTTAACCATTGATGTTGGATTGGAAGGTGGACTTGTTTTTGTTGATGTGGGTTTGGAAGGTGGTGAAGCTGTCATGACTTTGTTTTTGTGATTTGACAAGGGCATGCATCTTATGTTCTAGTTGGGTGATCTTGATTTCCATTATAGTGCCAGTCATGTGGCCATGTGGGATTACCAATGAGTTGGGCCATTGTGATCAACGTCATTTGAGGATTCTTTTGAGATAGGTCACCCACAATGGTATAGTTAAACTTGGGAATACTTCCATATTCTTTTTTATTATTGCCCAAGGATTACTATACTAACAATTTTTTCAAATTTTGGATATTTCGAGTTCTATATGAATTTCATTGCTTGGGTTACAAAGGTTTGACAAGGTCCTAATAGCAGAGGAATGATAGGTGCTATAACTCTCTAATATACCATGAGATTTCCAATAATAGTACTCGGCTAGTCTTTCGTGGTGCTAACTAAGGAGGATCAACGATACCCTTAGATGCACTACTTGATTCCCTTGGACACAAGAGTGATCACCTCAAGTGTTGTGCTAGATGTACTATAACAATAAACAATCAGAAGGCTTTTGCAAGGATGGTCCCATGTATGAAAAGATCAAATCCAGGAACATATTCTATCTAATGCAATACGTCTACTCACTAGATACCAACAATGAGGTAACCAAGTGACCCCACTTGTATTCTCTGGGTCTAAGTTTCTTAGCCATAGTTTTACTTGTTGAACAACAAATCTCTATGTTTATAAATGCCAAAATAGGTCCCTAGATTAAAACAAATATTCTCCAAAATTTGAGTGCATGCCAACACACGAAAGTGTGTCGATACCACTTGGAGTGTACTTATACAACATATACAAATTTTTTAAGAGAAATATATGAAGAAATTCAAGCTGCATGAAATAAAAGCGACAGAAACAAAAGATGGACATGTAGAAATACAACCCTTTATTAATAGTCCAAAATGTGAGTGTTATCACAAAATATAGCACTTGTGCAAAGCCTTCACAAGATGCTTGACTAGTGTAACATATAGAAGTAATTTCCAATGTCACCTAAGTAAGTACTTCCCTCGTTTTAGTGAAGGATGGAGATCCAAGACAAGGGAGGCTTCCCTAACAACCTCAAGGGATCTTATAACAAGCTAAAGGCGAGTTTATGGCCCCCTTCGTTGCTTGCTTGATTAGATAGGGTTGAGTTAAGGGAAAAGTCAAAGTAAGTTGGACAAGGTGAGTTGATTGTGCATGTGTGAGGGGTGTCAGTGAGACAATCAATGGTGTTATCTAAGCTATAAAAATGAATTAAATGACTCAAAACACTAGCTATCAAAAGTAAAATAAAAGTTGAAATAAACTTGTAAAGAAAGGCTAGACTTTTAAAAATGTAACAAATTTATAACAACAACAATACACCATCTTTCAAATTAACAAGAAAGTGAATGAAGATATGCTAAATAACAATGAAGAGACTTATAAACCATTCGCCAATGATTGCATGAAATAAAGAGTGTGAAACTATGTTAATTTAGTGCAATATGACAAGCCCCAACGGTTGAAAATGGAATTATCGCATCAATGACTATGCTATAGATGATTCTAAACAATTAATACAAACGGTTAGGCTATAAATGCTAGAGAATGAAGATGCAAACACAAATCCTAATACTAACACAAGTCATTTGGGGGAGAGAGAGAGCCAAACTATGGTTTATATCACTTGCAAATGAGAAATACTAGTGTCGTCTTGAATCCTTGGGCATGTGGATTCAATGACCTTTAGTGGGGGCTAAAGGCAAGAGAAGACTTGAAGATCAAACCAAGACTAGTGTCGTCTTGAATCCTTGGGCATATGGAGTCAATGCAACACCTTCAGTAGAGGTTAGAGGCAAGAGAAGGCTTGGAGATCAAACCCTAGGATTATCCAATCATATGCCTAGGTCAAACCTTCTAGGAAAGAAACCTTGGAGTTTGTCCTCTTACAAGCCGTGGGTGTCATCCCACTTATTCTCTAGTGTTTAGCAATGCTATCAAGTGTAACTAGGCCAAACCATAGATTTTATCCTCTCATAAACCCTAAACTTCAACCTGAAGAACAAGGTTAGGGGGATATGCAATTATAATCCTTAATTTTACCTCTTATGCTTCAACAAAATTAAGATGGACAAAGCAAGGGAGGGGGATAAACAATCTTAATCATTCCTTAGGGTTTCTACAAAATTATTCAAGGAGACAAATATAACTTTCAACTATTACCAATCTAATAGAGCATTCACCAAACTATACCAAGAACAAACACTTAAACTTGGAAATAACACTTACTAGCCAAGTTGTTATGCACGAGGAAACAATAATTTCATAAAATCCACCAAAATAAGAGAAAACATCCACAATATCACTCCAAAAGTGTGCATAAGAGCACCATGACGAGAAAAGAAGACAATAATACAAGTAGTAATGATTCTCCACCAGTGTGAGTTATGTTTTTTCAAGGAGGGAGCACTAGCCTTCTTATATGAAGTAACCCAAGCACTACAACCCTAAAAAAACTCCTAATACATAAAGTATCCATTAAAGAAGTTGGAGAGGTCATGGTGACCCCCTAAGTAGCTTCAATCAATGATAAAACATGCTAATACACCAAAACATCCCCTCAATAATGACGTGTGTGAGTGTAGGATGCGATAATGAGGGTGACATCATGCTCTAGAAGGGTGCATGGGCCTCCAAAGGCCACATCTCATCATCAACATGTGCAAAGCATAGTGAAAAGTCACACCTCCTCAACAAAGGTCACATTTCATCATCAAAGGACCCCAACTCATCATCAAAATGGATGCCCTAGTGGTAGGTCAACCCCACCATCCTCAAATCATCATAGCGCATGATGTCGTCATCAATATACTAAACGTAAAGAGTGAAGAAGACCAACATCTAAGGTGAAAGAGGGTCCATCATCTCTCCAAGGGGTGTCCAATGATCTCTAAGTGCAACGTCCTTAAATCAAAGCCCAACATGTCTCTGAGGTGCATTATCAAAAGTGTGGGCTTCCTGCCCATCTGATAGCTAATTTGACCACATTTGCAATATCTGAGCTCATTTGTCCATCGTCCAAGGTCCAGGAGTTATGACAAGGTGTCATAGGGTGTGTTTAGTCATCATATGGCCCAACGCTTTGCATCAAATGTGCAAAGTACTGTGTATAGTTCACAACATCTTGGGTATCATCATGAGAACATCCTTCAAGGGCCATGTCAAGTGCACCATGGTCCAACAAAATCCATAGAAACAGGCAAGACCAACAATCACAAAATACAAGAGTCACTAGAGTCATACAAAGTAAGCCATCACTTAGTAGAAAAGCCAAATAAGCAATTCACATTAGATATCTTCTTCAAACTTCACATTAGCTCAAGACTTTATGCAATTTTCCAAGTTTAGGTATGGGAGGACCATCAAAAGACACAAGTAGAGGGTTATTTCCCAAGAAAACCTATCAAAGTGCAAATACGGTGAATGAAACGATTGGGGTTACTTCATGGTGCTAGAGTCATTAACATGCAAGGTACCGTGCTTGGTCCATCTCCATGAGCACCTTTATAGAGGGAGCACTTGCTACTTGAGATACCCTTTCCTCAATAGTGTGTGTATTCCAAACGCCTTTCTTTCATTTTGATATTCTTTTATTGCTTTGCAAGTCCCCTTTTCAGGTTTCAAGCGCTTTATTGTTTCTTTTATTTTCTTACTCGAATCAAGTCCTTTTAATTGAAACACATTCAGTGCATTAGGACAAGGGGCGATCACTTCATAATGAGGGGTAGAGCTCAAGCTAACCTTTGGATTTTGATTTGGTCATTCATTATCCCATCATTTCTTCTTTCTTTTATAACATTATTTTTTTTTAATTCATTTTTTAGCAGTTACATCAACCTCGACATTTTATCCCTTATTCTCATAGGAGAATGAACCACGGGCCTTTTTGGTGTACATGTGACAATCATTACCTAATTCTAGAACACTGCAAAAGGCCCCAAGATGGAAAGTGTTAAGTATGGTGTGGACTGGTATGTTGCCCCTATTAGAGCCTCCCAATAGTAATTATGTTCCCCAAGAGTGACAACACTGGACCAGAACACAAACGACGACCACCCAAGTGAAACAAAGCAAAAAGAATAACTTCCAAGCTTATGATTCATTATTAGATTTCTACCCATGATCTCACCTAAATGCCCGATGCATTAAATATGGAAACAATGACCAATGTACCTCATAATGTGTTGGATCACCATCATCCGATGAACCATGTTGATCAGGTGTGATAAGCTGAGTTGAATGAGGATGGAGGCATTTGAGGGGCTACAATATCTGGAGAATACTATCATCGTCGTCATCATCATCATCATCATCATCATCATCATCATCATCATTGGGATCACTGTCTTCATTGCGAGGCATGTGAAATGATCTCCTCTAATTACCCCTAGGTGAGAGGGGGTAACAGTGAGCAATGTTCACTTGCCTCTTCAAGGGTGCAACCTTCGAATGAGAAACACTCCAATATAATGATAATTCTTAACCAAACATTACATGGCTTCCTACCTCGATAAATAGTTTGTCACTACCCAAACCCTAACCACTAGTAGTCCCAACATTAATGAGTACTAACTACCTAGTGGACCTTATTTTGTAATAATGACTCTTTACATTAACCAGTCACATACTAACTACTTAGTGGGATTTATTCAAAGAGGATGGCTCATACATTAATTAACTAAATTTTAAGTACCCATAACTAGGGAGGTTAGGGTAGGACTGTAACAAGTTATAGCCATACACTTAGACCATTGTACAACAACATGACAGAAACAAGCTTAAACTTGGGTTCTATATCTGATACAGAGTGCGGGTGAAAGTTAGGGAGGTTGCCTTTGCAGTGGATATTCCCAATAAGGGGAGACTCAACAATGTCTTATGTGGATCTTGTATAAATCAAGAAGAAGGTTGGTGACAAGGTGATCACCTAGATAGAGATTCTCATTGTAGATGAGGAAGGTAAACTCATTTTGGCGTTTGAGGGAATCTTAGAGTCAAGGATGATAAATCATGGAATAAAACAAATTTATGAGTACAAGATTAAGTTTTAGATATAATTATGTGTTTAGTTGATTGCATTGAACTAGTAGTTTTGAAATAAGTGGTTTGGGGTTCAAATCTTGCTCTCCATTCTTAAAGTGACTTAAGTCATAAAGCACACCCTTTTTTCTATGCGTGTGTTATTCAAATCACTTTGAAAGACAAACAAGAGGTTTAGCCACCAAAGTTGGGCAATCGATACTATACACAACGACAAAGGCATGCTTGTGATTATTTTGAATCATCTTTGCTTTTTTCCAAAAACAACTTTGGGCTTTAATGCTTGATATTTCGGCTTTGAGGGAAACACTTTTTTAAAGAGGGAGGAACATGTTGAACCACAACTTCCTTAGTAGGTATTATACTATGTACATGAGCTATTTTGGTTGTCTACTCATGATTTTGTAATAATGTTAATTTTATAAAAGTAACACTTTATATAATAATAATAATAAAGTAGTTTAGGGGCATAACCGAGGTAGATGTCAAATTGACATATGAGAACCCTATGATCTAATGACTTTTATTAATGACTCAAGCATTAAGTTGAATTTTTGTTAGGGTTTTTGCCACTCTATTGATATAAAATGTGGTTCTCCCCCTCTTAAATGCATGTTTTATAATTTGATCAATACATGTCAACTAGTTTCTTGTGCTTATTATAGATGTCTCCCTCTATTATTCGAATTTGTAAATACAATCCACCCATGGATGTGTAAGTGCCCCACATTATTTCTTTGCTTATTTTTAGTTACTATTTTGTTTTCTACCTTTGTTGTAGAAGTATTCAAC
>SNQJ01S0014173.1:9833-30866 GCA_010110895.2 Picea sitchensis
ATCATGTGTTATTTGAATATGTGTGTGTATTTTTTTACTTATTAATAATAGCAAGTCATCAGATATGGAATGTATGAATTCCATCCTAGACGGATCCTGGTTTGTTTAGTCATTCATCCCTGACACAAGACCTTATGGTCTCTATGATCATCTCTACATCTCAAGTGAGACCTTCCTCATCCTTGGTTGAGGATTGATATTTCGATGCCCTGGGGTTTTTTTTGGTCAACTCTCGATGAACCCTGGGTATAAACTCCCCAGTGTTAATAAGGACATATGCAAGCATAGACAACACCAACAGTTATAGGTTACCCAAGAGGAGTATGTGCATGTAGATGATGCTACATAGATTTAGATAAATCTGTATTGCATGCACACAACTATTTTTATATGTTGTCTTTCATTTCCATAGATCTTGTATAGGGATTTATGGAGACGGTTTATTCATATATAGACTTTTTCATTTTTGGACTATCTTAGATATTTTGAGCACATGTACTAGTAGATACATTTTTAGACTATCTAATAAACTTTCAATTATAAATGGCATTGGAATTTTGTATCTATCTGCATTTTTAATGAATTGTGAATACATTGTATGCTTATGTATAGGTTACTTCTATTTTTAATTAATGTTTTTGTATTCTCAAATACAGGTTAAGTACTTTCATTTTTTATGAATGTAGTTGTACATGCTCAAGTATATTTTTACTTACATTTTTAATTGATGACATGTTTATATAGGTTACTTGCATTTTTAATTAAAGACCTAGATTGTAAGCTCAATTATTTGTATTAATTGTATTTTTTTCTAAATGGTGTTGTATGTTGATGTCACATACCCAGCCACTAGGTTGAGCCATGCTACTTCGAAAATTCATTGTCATAGCTATGAATACCAATTTTCAATGTACATGATATCATCACCATGAAAAAAATCACTCTAATACAATTTTTAACATACCTAGAGCATCAACCCATAAATTTATTTCTTTCTATCCTTTGGTACCAATCTATGATGTACTAGTCACTAGAAAACCCAATAGTTTGCTCATCTACAAATCTAAAACGTACCCATTTCCCAGGTAGTTCCAAATTTGTTTTCTTGGATTGATTTCAAACTTTTGTTCCATTCTTTTAAATCAAGAAACATGATAATGCACATGTAGTCATCAAGAAACATATGTATCCATAAAATAATGCTTAACATGCCATGCACAACAATAACCAACAAACAAACATATCATAAATACATCATAGAGATCATAAATGTGTGGAATATACATTACACAAAAAACATAGAGAGAACTTATATTTTCAAATAAACATTCACCAACTGGATACAAATGTTGGATGTTCCACCCAACCATATACATTGTTATTCCAAATCTCAACAGAAAGTCCCCCCGAGCTAGGGCTATGAATCCACAAGGATGGGCCTTAGGCCAACTCTAAAGAACACAAAAGTTAGCTACCATGCTCTGATAGTTTTCCCAACCACACATCAATTCTAGTTTACCAAATCTCTTCCCCTTCAACCTACACAACCCAAAAAAATGAACTCATTTCTATACAATGTAGTCCCTCAAGATATTCTAATTATTTTCCAAGGCTCTAGTGCTACTAGTCAGTAATATCAATGCTGGAAACTCCAAGGATTCTCAATCGTAGAGAGTCATTTTACAACTTCCATCCTTCTCATGCACAAAAGCATCATATCCTTTCTAGAGTAATAAATAATTCCTTACATCCATATAGCAATGGCTCTCTACCTCTATCCATTTGTTTCCATGCCATACCCAACACACGAATGAGAAAGAATGAATGAGGAATCCCCAAACGAATGAATGAATGAACCGCCAAACAACCCACAAACATGGTTTAAATAGCCAGGACGCCCAAGGAACAATGTGGTCTCTCCAAGAGACTCATGTGCCCCCTCATTTGGACCCCAACACAAACATGGGTAAAAAAATAATTAATAAAAGGATTATCCCTTGTATCCCCCTCTCTTGTGGAATCATATCCCTCTATCTTTTTCCTTGTCCTTCTTGCAAACAACAATTTATTTTATCAATATATTTGAAGTATTACATTTCTAGGCACCTCGGCCTTTCAACATACTAGCTCACCAGCCTAAGTCACATTTACGTAATTACATTATAATTCATAGGGATTAAAATCGAGGATGTTACAACCCCCTCCCCTTATTTTTTCACTATCCTCAGTGCACAACACCGTACCAATGTTATTAAATATTAAAAGGATAGGATCTTTGTCCTTTAATCCGCACAGGCAATCTAGTTGAATGATTATATACATAGGCACTATGGCCTAATAAAACATGCATATATAGGAACCCTGGCCTAAAACATGCATAATGATCTCACAATTTATATTTCTGGTAGTAGTTCCAACTAGAAAGCTCTCATATTCCATCATCATGCACAACCCAAGGAATTATACCCCCTTCTCTGCTCTACAGTCCCCCAGGATGTACCACTTCTCTTCAAGGCTCCAGTGCACTCGACAAGTAATTCTTAGAGTTGTGGCTCTGGGAACCCCAATTGTAGCAATTCCATTGGACTTTATTTGTTAGATGCCTTTGTCCTTGAGCTCCATTATCTTTTGGTACTCTTCTTCCCAAGCTTCCAACTTCAATATCCAGCATCTCATATGTGTTACAAACATGCATTCATCATGAGATATCATCACAACAATTTCACTCATTAAATGTCAAATATGTTTTATAGGGAAATTTTTGTTTTCCCAATATGAGATTACTCTCATAATGTTTGAATCTTGCAACAACAAACATCAATATTCCTTATGGGATTACATCCCTGCCATATCCAAGACCATTTTTCATGCAATTTTCTCAATTTCCATGCAACCAAAAAATTGTTAGCATATTATAACAATTTGTAATTATTAATTTCTCAAATTTGTTTCACATGGGAAAATAAAATTTCTTTGCACGAGTTTTCTTCTTGTTCTGTTTGGCTCATGCAGCAACAGGAATTGAGCTTCTTTCACTGCAAGAAGAACACATTTTAGAGAAGGTTTTTAGCGTAAAAAGATTTGGCAAAATTTTCAAAAAAAACTCCACTACAACCTCCTCTATTGGCTGCATAGGTTTTAGCAGTTGTTCCATATAACCAAAATATTTTGGGTGGCGAAGGTTTTAGCAGTTGTTCCATATAACCAAAATATTTTGGGTGGGTGGAGGTTGTAGCAGAGGTTTTTCTTTTTGGTGCATTTCTTGTCAAAATGCACCCGTGTGGTATTGAAAAACATGTACCAATACATTACTATAATAAAATGCATCGGTACATTAATATAATAAAAATTTATTGGGTCTTAATATAACAAAAAACACCCTGGTGCATTTATAAATATTACGCACCAGTTTTTCATTTTTCGTCGCATGCAAAGCATCGATGCTCTTATAATTACTACACACTAGTTTCGCTTTGTTTTTGTATGACGCACCAGTGCGCTTTAGGATTTGTCTACCCTGGTGTGATTAAGTTTGTTAGGATATTTAGACACTTAGGAGTTAGTTAATATCTACTTGGTCTAATGTGTCGTTAGGTAAAAGTGTGTCTCTTAGTTTGTTTCTTTAGTATGCATTTGTAGTTAGGAAATATGACGGTCACCTTATGTTCCCGACATAGAGTGATCCGACGGTTCATACTCTCCTCGATATTAATGGTCATTGATCCATGGATTAACACTCGATTGGTCCATGATATCTATTTAAAGAGCATGGAGGGTCATTTTCCGGGGATCGATTGTGAGAAACTCTCTTGTAAAATCTCTTTGTAATCTTTTTCTTTTGCATTAATAAACTACTCCAAGTGGCCACGTTGGTTGGGGTCATGGATGTTTCCCCGTAGGGGTTTTACCATGTGAAAAAATCGGTGTTTTGATCTTTGATCTGGTTATGTGATTGGTTACTTAATTTTTTCACCCTCTATTGGAATACTTGTGTTTTCGAACATGGTATCAAAGCCAGGTTGAAGACCTGCTCCTATTGTAGATCGAGATTGTGAAGTCAGTTGCCGCATCTCCATTTTATATCATGTTCATACATTTCTGGGATGAGAGGATTGTTCCATTGTTTCCAGAGCGCTCTTTTCAGTCAATAACACTTTTTGTTTCACTCGAAAAGGTTTCTGTTTGCCCAAGGTACGGCCATTTCAGTCAGATCCGGAGGTATAAAGCCTGAATATGCATTTTTTAAATTTTTGCAAAGTATCATTTTGGTTTTATTTTGGTTTTGTATTAATTATTTCCGGGTTGATACTCTTTTAAATCTATGTATTCTCTTTTCCCCATGCCCTATGTGATCTCGTAAAATCAGAAACAGATAGGAAAATGTGCATCTTTCGGGTAAGCTAACCGAGATCTAACCCTTGTTGTCATCAAGAAGCGAACTTTTTTTCTTGTGTGAAAAGAGTTATTTTTAGTATGCTCTCCAAAGTCATCTTCAACAACAACAACAATTCTCTTCCTAAACAATACAATATGTTTTCCTAGACCTTTTGGTTAAAAGTTGTCTTATTAAGTAAGAGGTATTGAGTTCAAGTGTCTCTTTTGTTACTTTTTTTAAAAAAGTTCATGCTCAAATTGTAAAGTGTATTTCACTTCAAGTATAAAAGTGAATCACTATAAGTAGTTTTAATATTTTATTTTAGAGTTATTTATTTTGCATGCAACTTTTCTTTTATAAAGTAACTTCATTGTAAAAGTGATCTCCACTTCTCTTTATAAAAGTGGGTAACTTCATAAAGAAACTTACACTATCATGTGGTCCTTTGGTTACCGTTTATGCATTTTATAAAAATGACATAACTCTCACATCCGAAGTCTGTTTTTAGTGCCGTTTTTTTTTAAACCGCATAACTTTTTGAGATATTTCCATACATAACATCAATTTCAGTTTTAAATCCATATTATCTGCATATTTAATATGGCTTATACAAGTAATCTCTTGCTTACCAGCACCAACTATTTCCAATGGAAATCTCATATGGAAGATTTATTAAGAAGTAAAGACTTGTACCGAATTACCTTGGGAAAGGAAAAAGCACCCACTGATGATGATAAGAAAGTCAAATGAGCTAATAGGAGTGACAAATCACGTGGACTAATTGGAATGTCCAACTCTCTTGATTTAAGGTTCCACCTTAAAGAAATTGATAACCCCAATGAAGCTTGGGAAAATATTGAATCTGTGTTTGGTAAACTCAATATTATTCGAGCACAACAGTTAGAAAATAAAGTACTGACCTTAAGTCCAAGTGATTTTTCTTGCCTTGGAGACTATCTATCTAAGTTTAAAACACTCACAATTTTATGTGAAGAATGTGAGATAGAAATGGTGGAAGAGCATTGCATCTATCTTATTATTTCTAAGCTAGGTAGTGCATATTCTGTGTTTGTATCTACCTTTTATTCCATGCGAGAGGCTCTAGGGAAAGCTTATCAAAAACCCACTCTTGAGTCCTTTTGTGTTACTTTGATTAGAGAGGAAGATAAGCTTGTACAACTTGGAGTGATCAGTGCTGCAGGTACCTCCAACAAAGCCTTAGTTGTCCAACAGAAAGATAAACCCAAGTATCCCAAGAAGCAACATCCTTTCTACAACAACAAGCAACATAAGGGTCCCAAACCCGCTCATACATCTTAAGCTCCTAATGGTGACAAAGGAGCAAAATATAAAAATAAGAAGACTGAAATACATTGCAACTTTTGTTATAAAGATGGTCATGACATGTCCAAATGTTTCAAGAAGATGGAAGATTTAGAAGAAGCGATGAAGAAGCACAACATCAGTATTGATTCTACTTCTTCTTATTCTTTTCATGTATATGCACTTTCATCTTTTGGTTTCTCCTTCAATACAACTTCTACTTCTTCTTTTGATGAGTGGATTATTAATTCAAGAGCATCTTATCATATGGCTAAGGATAAAGACATATTTTTTGTTCTAAATGAATGTAACACCAAGAAAATATTTGTTGGTGATGAAAGATCTCTTAGTCTTGTAGCATCTGGAATAGTTCAAGTAGATAATGGTCATTTCAATGATTTATTTTGTGTTCCAAGTCTTTCTTGTAACCTTCTATCATTATATCAAATCACTCATTCAGGTGAAGGTAAAACCGTAGATTTTTCACCTCACCAAGTTGTAATCAAGGATCTAAAATATCATAAGCATGTTCTTGCAACTGGAATTGTTGATGATATTACCAAGTTGTACAAGTTTGACAACTTTGGGTCATCATCTTTTTCATTAGTTTTTGTTGCTCATAGCGATGACTTGAGCAAACGTTGGCATGAGTAGTTTGGTCATCTAAACTATCGCTCATTGCAGCAACTATGTAATCAACAGATGGTGACTGGTCTTCCTCTTGTTTCAAGCAGAGATGGTCTTTGTGTCAGTTGTATTCTCGCAAAACATCATCGAGACAGTTTTGACAAACGTGTCTCTTGGCACGCCTTAGGCCCTTTGCAGCTTGTTCACAGTGATTTGTGTGGTCCACTTTCTTCTCCTTCTTTTTCTGAGTGCAAGTATTTCTTAACTTTCAATGATGATTTTTCCAGACGTACTTGGGTATACTTCTTAAAACTTAAGAGTGAAGTTTTTGACAAGTTTTTGGCCTACAAGGCCCTTGTAGAAAAGCAATCTGGACATCAAATTCAAAAGTTAAGAACAGATAATGGAGGCGAATATGTGAACAATAATTTTACAAGTTACTGCACTACACATAGCATCCAAATGCAACACATTGTTTCATATACACCACAACAAAATGGTGTTGCTGAGAGAAAGAACCACACATTAAAAGAAGTGGCTAATTGTATGATCCAATCTAAGGGATTAAGTCTAAAGTATTGGGCGGAAGCAATCAACTATGCAAATTACATAGTTAATTGCACTCCCACAAAGGCTCTTAAAAATATAACACCGGAAGAAGCTTGGACTAAAATTAAACCAGATGTAAGTCACTTCCATGTATTTGGCAGTATAGCATGGGCTCACATTCCTAATGAGAAAAGGAAAGAATTGCAGCCTAAAAGTGAGAAGTGTATATTTGTTGGTTATTATGAATATGTCAAAGGTTATAGACTTCTTCAACCACATTGTAATGAAATTATTATTAGAAGAGATGTTAAATTTGATGAAAATATCTTGGCCTGTGAGCCTAATTCATCGATTGTGCCTTCTTCAGCATGCAATACATCTTCAAAGTTTGTGCCTTCTTTTGTTCCTATTATGGTTTCTTATTCAAATGATGACAGTGAGGATGAAAATCCACCTCCGCCTGCTCACCTTCCTCCAAATGAGTCCTTTGAACCTGAACCAGCATCAGTTCCACCGCTTCCTAGATGGGTCTGTTCAACACGAGAAGTGGTTGGTGGTGGTGTTGTCGTTGATCCTTCAAATCATCGTCGAACACGTTCATAGTTCCAGCAAGCCTCTTCTCTTTTGGATCAAGTTTCAAAGACTCTTGATCCAGACACATTTGCAGAAGCTTTAGGTCATCCAAATTGGGATATAGAAATGAATGAAGAGTATTGTTCTTTAGTGGAAAATGATACTTGGGATATTGTACCTCTTCCAAAAGGAAGAAAAATTGTCAGATGTAAATGGATCTACAGAACTAACTATGCATCAAATGGAAGTGTTGAAAGACACAAGGCTCGGTTAGTTTCCAAAGGATTTTCCCAAGTTGAAGGAATTGACTATAATGAAAGTTTTTCCCCTGTAGCCAAAATGAATTCCCTCCGCCTTGTTATTACCCTTGTTGTCTCACATAAATGGGAGGTCCATCAGATGGATGTTAAATCCACCTTCTTGCATTGATATTTACAAGAATAAATCTACATGGAACAACATCCTAGCTATGTCCATAATTACTCTAGCCTTGTTTGTCGCCTTAAGAAATCTCTTTATGGTCTTAAGAAATATCCCCGAGCTTGGTATACCAAGATGTATAGCTTTCTTATTGACATTGTATTCTCTAGATGCCATTATGATCCTAATGTCTATACCAAGAAAGTAGGAAGCCATCTCATAATCCTTATCCCTTATGTTGATAACCTTATCCTTACTGGTAGTGACTCAAAACTTTTAAACCATGTGAAAACCATCCTTAAGAAGAAATTTGAAATGACAGACTTAGGATTTTTGTACTATTTCCTTGGCCTCCAAGTTTTGAAAACCAATGAAGGAATCTTTCTTTCCTAGTCTAAGTATGCTTGTGACCTTCTTCATCACTTTCACATGGATGATTGTAAATCAGCCCCTTCTCCCTTCCAGTCTGGAGTCAAGCTTACTTCCACCTTTACTTCTCCTGAAGTTGATGCCACCCTGTATCGTCAGTTAGTTGGTAGACTCTTATACTTGACTCATACTTGTCCTGATCTTTCCTTTGTTGTTGGTATTATTGCCCGGTATATGCAAACACCCCATGAAATCCATTGGAAATCAACTAAAAGGATACTTTGCTATGTCAGTGGTACAGTTCAGTTTGGGATACATTATAGTTCAGGGGGGACTCCTTTATTGGTTGGTTTCACTGATTCAGATTGGGCCGATGACCATGATGATTGGAAGTCTATTGTAGGTTATGTTTTCAGCCTTGGTTCAAGACCTGTCACTTGGGCCTGTAAGAAAAAATAGGCTATTTCACTTTCTTCAACAGAAGCAGAGTACCAAGCAACAGTAAATGAAAGTCAGGAAGCCTTATGGCTTCGCAGATCTTTTCAGATTTTGGATTCGAGAAATAGCATCCGACCAGCCTTTGGTGTGACAATCAGAGTGCCATCAAGCTTGCCAAAGACCCATTTCAACATCAGCACAAAAAGCACATCGAGCTACACATGCACTCCATTAGAAATCTCATTCATGATCAAGTTATTGAAGTGTTTTTTTTCCCTACAGAAGATCAAGTTGCGGACATTTTCACAAAGTCTCTTACAGAAGTGAAGTTTTCCAAAATTAGATCTATGTTAGGAGTTTAGGAATTTGTCATTAAGGGGGGATAGACTCTAATGCCTCCTTCCTTATCCTATTGTGTCAACATTGTAAATCCTTCAATCCTATCCCAAGTTGTTCTTAAGGGGGGATGTTAGGATAGTTAGACACTTAGGAGTTAGTTAAGATCTACTTGGTCTAATGTGTCGTTAGGTAAAAATGCATTTCTTAGTGTGTTTCTTTAGTATGCATTAATATGCATTTGTAGTTAGGAAATCCGGTGGTCATGATATGTTCCCGGCATAGAGTGATCTGACGGTTCATACTCTCCTTGATATTAATGGCCATTAATCTTTGGCTTAACACCTGATTGGTCCATGATCTCTATTTAAAGAGCATGGAGGGTCATTTTTCAAGGATCAATTGTGAGAAACTCTCTTGTAAAATCACTATGTAATCTTTTTCTTTTGCATTAATAAACTGCTCCAAGTGGTCGCATTGGTTGGGGTCGTCGATGTTTCCCCGTAGGGATTTTACCATGTGAAAACATCAGTGTGTTGATCTTTGATCTGGTTATGTGAGTTGTTACTGAAGGTGTTTGTCCTCTGTTGGAATACCTGTGTTGTCGAACAAATTTATAGTCAACCCTGGTGCAATCATGTTATCCTTAGACTTGGTGAGTTTAATATAGCATGCACCCCGGTTCTTATGTAATTAGTTATATGTACCGATATGTTGGCACCATTATTTTTAGTATGCACCAGTGCATATAATATAGTAAAGGAACCAGTGCATAAATAATATTTAGAATCTCGATGCATTTAATAAATGTAACACACTTGTACGAAAATTAGTTTTAGTGCCCCGGTTTGTATTTCAAACATAAGGACTATACAATTTTGAAATGATAAATATTATTGTACGTTATATTGTTTATGGAACAATGCATTTTCTCAATAGTACGTACCAATGTGTTATTATAATTAATGTTTATCGATGTGTATGACTCCTCAAAATGAATTGATGTTTATACTATGGAACACACTGTCAAATGAGTTCAAAAGAATACATTGCACTAATATGTATTATTTTAACTCATTGTTTTTTACAAATTTTCAATTAATTATTTCAAAATCAATTGTTTTTATAATAGTATTGTTTTATATTTATGTTATTGTATTTCGATATAACGATTGCATTAACACATTATCCAACCAATTAAACCTTTGTTATTTGTAACAACGTGAATCATTCACACATTAATTATTTAGGAACTTAATGTTTTACAAAATTCGATAATGCAATGAATTAAAAAAACCATCTTATTTTATGTGAATAACAAACCCATTGTCATAGTCCCCGAGGTGTAGGACAGTCGGTGATGGAGTGTGTTGTTAAGCCACTCCATGTTGAAAAGTCATCGGTTCAAAACCTGCGGGGACAAAAAATCCAACCATGTTAAGGGTTGGTGTGGCTCAGGCCGGGTGCGATCCCTGGGTGATTTTGATGGCTTAGATGCCCCTGAGTCACGTTTTATCAAGCCAAATGTTAATCCCGCTACCAAGAAGGTTCGGACCAATTAACAAACAAAAAAAAACAAACCCATTGGCATACAAAAAGGGACAATGTAAATGTCTAGTACAATAATCAAATTGAAACCAATTTGTAATTGTTACACTTATTGGTAACATGCCCTCATGCAATTGGGACAATGTGTCAAGTACATCAAACAAAATCCCTGATTTTCAGAGACAAATATTCCAAAAGATACAACTTATAGTAACATTCAATTATATTGATTGGCATTCATCAGTTGAACCATTGACATTGATCGAGTTGCATTCATGCCTAATTTGTTCATAATTTGTAGGTGATATTGTACTTTGGTTTTTTAACATAATGTTTTCTTGATTGGCTTGTTTTTTATATTCTGCCCCTTCAACTTTCATCTACAAACATAGAAATAAATTGTAATAAATATATCTACATTTATATATAGTATAACATACACAATTGCATAAATAAATAAAAAATACTTTTGCACCAAGTCTTTCATACACAATACAAATTATTTTGAAGCCATGCTTCGTGAAATATATCAAAATCTCCTCTGATGTATGCATTCCATAATTCGTTTCCTGCATGTTTAATACGACACAACCAAGCATAGTCAATATAATCAATATAAAGTTTTATTGTTTTTTCATTTATGTTAGGGACCTAACCTCTCTAACCCCTCATGTAGGTAGAATAATATATTTTCCATGTAATAAAGGTAAATATTAATAAGTCCTAGTAATAAGGAAGAATAAGTCAAATGTGAGAAGACCTAATAAAAGCTTCCACTTCTAGAAAGATCTTCCTCTAGATTTTTATTTTGGAAGATAGATTTTGTATAAATAGGATTCGAGGGAATGAAAAGTCTTTGTCTTGAGAATTATTGTAATAGAGCACTGCTCTACTATAGGTTTCCCTCTCTAAGAGGCAAGTGAACATTGTTTCCTATCAATAAAGGTATTATTTTGGTGTTATGGTTCCTTATATTTTGTTGTCCTGTTGTTATTCTCTACAGTATTTTTATGTTCTTCTATTATAATAGATTTGGTACCTAAAAATAAATTATAAAACAAGGGAAGTTAAACAACATAGCTACTTACAAATTGTTCAATTAAACTTTCATTCTTCAACATATACTCACAACCCATACTTAACCCAATGTTTATCAATTCATGGGTTGACTCCTCTTTTTATGCTAGCACCTAGTAGAAGACATCCATGGACAAGTGTAAATTAACTATTTAAATATAAAGATAACAACAAACATGAAATATTAAGAAAGGGTGAAAATGTGAATACTCACAAAGTTTGCGATCAACCATTTTATTCCTCGTCATCCTGTCTTATGTGATGAATGGATTCTCTCCTTTTTTCTGCAACAAAACAATTGAAAATTAGTATTTCACAGGATACATTAATTTGAGGTACATAAAAGAACAAATAAATGATTACACACATTTTATGCACATTGTAGTTGGGATGGGTCCTCTTGCGATGAAATTATGTCCATTTCTTTTAATATCTTCTTCTACACTTTTTTGGACATCCCTACCAACATGTCTCTTAGTTTTCTCCTTGTTTGTCCCTTGGAATTTTCAAAATCTCCCTGAAAAAGAAAGATATTAAAATTATTATTTTTTACAAAAATAATATCTTGGTGTGTATATTAAGATAATTCAAACTGGGGCATCCGCAATATTTATACACCCTAGTGCATCACACATACATATGTGCACCAATATAGCATAATAGTATTGTTACGAAATTGAAAACATTTTACATTTTTTTTGTATTTAGACGATGCTTTATGAACTAAGAAAAGCACGACTTCCTAAGTACTATTTTTTATGCATCGTCGAGTAGTAAAAAAATTTAAGAAATGATGATTTCCATATACAAACATTAATTTTTCCATTTTAAACTCAATGGTGTGCTTTGTAAACAATGTGTCTTGTTGTGTATTTAGGTAAAATGTGCACCTCCAACAACGAAAAGGATTTTTAATAATATTTTGAATTGAAATAAAGCGGTGTTGTTTACAAACAAATATGCTCTGGTGTGCTTATTGTGTACAGAGTGCACCAGTCCTCGCGAATGCATTTAAAAAAAATAATATCAATAACGACATGACCATTTTGGATCCAATGCAATGAGTGGTTTCATTGCAATGGATAAGAAACGCCCATATAAAAATAACCAAACCCTATAAATAAAATGCGCTTAAAAAATGTTATTCTTATAAAATATAGAAAGAGAAAGAAAAAGAGCAGTCATAAAATTAAGGCTTCCAATGTTGAAGGTAACTATGAAACCCTTTTTTTTGTTTGAGAATGCACTGAATTTATTTTGAATAAAATAAGAGAATGATCAATATGATTAATAGAATGAAATCATATGCTTGAAATTTATCCTCTGTAGATTTATATATGATCTATAGTACTCCCCCTCGATGTAGCACCCCCAGTTTCAATCCCTATGAACTAGAATTTATTATGTAAATGTGAGTTAGGTTGGTGAGATGGAAAAGTTGGAAAGGGGCCAGAGTTCCTAGGAAATGTATTTCATCTATATATATTAATAAAATACATTTTTGGTTGCGAGACAAACAAGGACAAGAGATAAGGGGCTATGGTTCAACAAGAGAGGGGGCTAAAGGGGTAATTTTTTTTATTATATTTTATTTACTCATCTTGGTTTTAATTGAAAAAGGTGGTTACAAGAGCTTCTTGGGGGGGGCATGTGGTTCTTGAATTCATGTAATTATATAAACCCCTCTTGTAAGATCCTAATCATTAGGATTCATAACTAAAAGTACAATTATAGTCAGATACCATGTGTAAGTCTAAATAATAAATTTATTAATAACAATTTCTAGGAATTTAATTCTTATATTTCACATTGACAACAAAATATCAATATTTATAACTTGATTAAAACAACATAGTGGACTAGTAAAATACCTCTTGAAGATGAATCCCTTTGAGATGAAGTGTTGGAGTTACTTCACACACACCTAGGATTTATTTTTCCTAAGTTTTTTCCTTGTTTATTAGTCATAATTAGTCATTATCCAGTCTCCTATATTTTAGGGGAGAATATTCCACTTGGATAATATTCTCTTTCAGTTGACACTTCAGTTTGACTAGTTGAGATGAGTCTAGATATTGCATTGGTTTTGTCTCCATGAAACATTGGGATCATCACCATGATAATGTGCACTTTCTTTGGGATAATCACCAGACTAGTGCATTACCTTTGATTCTTTAATCTACTCCTCACAACACTATGTTTAGTCAGTTAACTGAAGACTAGTTGACTAGTTAACTCAACTAGGTGGCAATTCACTCCTGTAACTGCCTGAGAGACTAGACTAAGTGGTATTTCACTACCGTAACTATTGGTGTGTGTCCAGATCTCTCTATAAAACCACTATGGCACATTGGTTCTCCTCCAGTGCACATTCATTGAGTTATACAAAGTATATCATGTGTAAATTATTCATTATTCATTAACGGTTAATGAGAATTCTGCTATTCTTTCTCTCCTTCTTTTTCTTTCTAAATTTATCTCTGCAAATGTGTGTAGTAATTTATAGCTAGATATATTATGTGCAGTTTCAACACATTTGCATGGTATCAGAGCCGACGGACTTCTAAGCAAAAGCTACACCAAAAACATTTGCAAGTACAAAAGATTGACGACAGCGGAAAGATGGATTTCTAAAAAGAATTCATTCTTACACCTTACAACTATTTTGCATGGAAGGAGAGAATAATGATTCATCTCCAAACTAGAGGATTGTACAGGTTTAACTTGAATATATATATAGAACCAACATCAGCCATAGAAAAATCCAAGTACTTAAATCGGATGGATGAAGCACTCAAAACGATTTGCAGTCTAATTTCTCCCATTCTCCTTTTTCACATATCTTCATGTAAGACTCCCAGTGAATATTGGACCACCTTGGAAGGGATATTTGGAAAATAGGATGAGATGAGGGGACACATGTTGGAGGTATAATTTCTCACATTGGATCCAAAACGCTTCGACAATATCCAAGATTTATTTACAAAATTCAAGGATTTACTGTCACAACTCAAAGCTTGCGGGGTTGATAAATCTGAGGAGAAACTAATGGTTCTCACCATTCTCTTTAAACTTGGTCCTGAATTATCTATATTCGTATCCACAATCCCTTAATGATAATTATTTTATTATTTCTCTCCTTCTTCTTCTTTCTAAATTTCTCTCTACAAATGTGGGTAGTATTTTCTAGCTAGATCTATTATGTGCAGGTTCAACACATTTACATGAAGGCCTTTGAGTTGTTGAACAATCTTCTACCAAAATCTTGAAACTAAAACTTCCTGAAATTGTTTCCTCCCAACCATCTAGGAACAAAGCCTCTCCGGCTCCCTATCTCTAGTAAATCATATTTCCTAGCCCTCGAACCCAAAATCCCAGCAATACCAATGCCCTAGTAAAGATCCCCATAGAAATTTTGGCTTCAGTCTCCTCCCCCCTTCCTCTTTCTCCCAATGTCTTTCTGAGAAAAAAAAATACCTATTCCAAGTCCCCTCCCCTCTTCCTTATCCTCCTCTCTTGAATCCTCCTCCCTCATTCAATTCCCAACTACCTTATCCCCCAATTAATTCCCCCACCTACCATTAAATAATAAAATAAAAAAAATGATTCAAATATAGTTATTTTAATAATTAATTTAATTTAACTTAACAAATTATGATCATAAAAAAAATCAAATCGGGTTGTTTCCATTTTAGTTGTTGGAATGTTGATGATTGCAACTTCATGAGACATTCTCCAGATTATACTCCTCTGGACTGAGTTGAGATTATCTTTGAGAACACCTATGTGATAGGTGATTTGTACTCATTTGGACTGAGTTGAGATGACTTATATGGTCTCATGTCATACTCATATGGACTTAGTTGAGTTGACTTGACATGGATCTCCAGTTCCTACTCCAATGGATTTAGTTGAGTTGATCTATTGAGAGTGACATCCTTGTGGTTGAGCACATGTGGACTTGTCCCTAGTGGCAGAGCACTACAGGATGTGTGTGAGACCCCTTGTTATATTATCAAAGAGTAAGACTATTGTAAAACCCTAATTTGTATTGTGAAGGCTACAAGTTGGCCCTATTGTGTAAATACAATTAATATTATGTAAAAGATTAATTGTATTATTGAGTTGTACAATTCAAACTTATTGTGCCAATAGACACACATATTTGATGAGTTAGGTCATGTATTTATTAGAGAGATACATCCCCATTGAGGATCATATCTCACTAACTCAACACATTCACTTGGAGAAATGAAATTTGGTGCGCACTCTTTTCTATGCACTATCATTCTTGGTCATAGAGAAACCTATTGTGTGCACTAGGATTTTATATGGAGAGGGTTCTTCTCTTGGCAATATAGTAAATGGTTGTTGGGTTTTTCCCTTGTTTGAGAAGGGTTTTCCCATGATAACTTCTTGTGTCTTGTGCACGGTTATTCTTCTTGTGATCTTGGTTTACTGCAACTATTGTATTGATGCATTGTTTATGTTTCAAGTTCATGATAAATTGAAAATAAAATACATGTGCTTGAGAAGCCATTAAAAATTCAAAATGGTATCAGAGAAGTGTTCCTGGAAGAGCCATTGCACAAGCTCTCTAGCACCTTTCCAAGATAGTCGTCACTTTCTTGATGCAACTGCAAAAACGACCCTTACCCTTTTCCTTGTCAAGACAGTTTTAGCACTTTCCCTTGAGATTTGGGCCTAAATTATTCACAGACAGGTATGGCCTAGTCCAGCGCATCACCTACAACTTTCATATTGAAAATTGAACTTTGGGTTTTTGGCCCTAGGGTTTCTAGGGTTTCTGCAATTTCGGTTTCTAGGGTTTTTGCAGGTCGTTGGGGTATTTTTGAAGCTTGTTGGGATTCCCTTAAAATATCTAGGGCTTATTGTTGGAAGTCATAAGTCTAATGAACCTCCTAGATACTTCCTCTTGAAAAATGATAGGATTTCTAGCCTAGTCATTAGGGTTTGTGAAGAATCTGCAAGCCATGAGGAACAAAACCTTGGTGGAAGAAAATCTCGATAGAGTATATGTTTTGCATGTCAAAAAAGAATTAATTGGGGTTTGTAATATCATTATCATGCATCTCTAAAATTTTAGAAAATATTATATTGATTATTGTCTCTCATTTGCAAATCTGAAATTTAGTATTTTCTTTAGTCGTGAAATCTATTGTAATTCCTGAAGGTGTATATTTGTGGTTGAATTAGTTTACTTTCCGGAATAATTTGTAGGGTCTTAGCCAATTGTGAACTTGAAATTATGGAATTTGAATTCAGTTTAATCATTCAATTCATTTTACAAAGTTTGGAGGTCCAACTCCATTGGTCACCATGAATCTAACTGCGATCCATAATTAAACTTCTGCATGTCTTTGGAATGATAGTAAATTCTGGAAAGTTAGGCATCTCTTCGTCTCTGCAATATAATTGGAATGAAGTTTAAGATTTTATTGATTGCTACAAAATTTATTGTTGATATCGGATGTGGATTTGTTAATTTTATTGTATTTATAGCTTGTAAATGTGGGAACTAAAATTGTAGAGACGTTGTGGCATTATGGTTGGAGTTTCGTTGAACGTTGTTTATTAGTTAACACATTTGATAATTTGAACTGGTTATAGTTGCTATCGAAATTCTTACAGAACTGGAAGCTTAACTCAAATTTAAGATTGTTGTGTTTATAAAATTTAAGAAACATAATGGTAGAAATTAGATCTTAAATTGTGGAGTTACATTTTAAAGAAAAAGGGTATATATATTTAAATTTCTTGTTCACTGTAATTTAAAATTTCGGCCAGAATTTAGAAATTAATTTGTCGCTGCCAAATTAATTTACAATTTTGGAATTCAGAATTCCATTTGAACGCTGCCAAATTAATTTCTTTGGTTCGATTCTCCTTGTTTCGTTGCCATCAATTTGCTAACCTAATATCAGAAATTTTAAATTTGCATTGCATTTCTTCCCATTCTTTGTAGAGTGAAGTGGTACTTCCAACAATTTGGGTATAGTGTAAGCAACCCTAAGTACTAGATAACTTATGTCACTGTTGGGTTAGACAACATTAAGTTAGTTGAACATTTAGAGAGAAGATTTAAGGGATTTTATGATTCCCTTTAGGATTTTTAAATTATAAACTTAAGGATGCATTTAGAGTGAGACTTAAATGAGGAGTAAGTTGTATTGAAAACTTAGGAATTTTTGGTTCCTATGTTAATGACAACTTCAACAAGTGTTATATGATAACGATGCAATTGAAATAGGACAACTTACATAGGAGATAAGATAATAGTTTAATTGCGAAAATCCATGTTAGAGATGAAGTAATCATGTTAGGAATGCATAATATGATTGTTTTATATTCTCAAAATTTTGACATATCTTTTTACAAATTAAGAATTGTTGTTGACATTATGATTAGAGGTTGAATTAAATGAAAGTTGTGAGTCTAACTTGAAACGAATTGATTATTTTTTGTTAAGATTATTATGTGTATGGTATGAAAATTTTAGCAACTTTTGGCTAAAGAACTTAATGTGTGGATTCATCACATGTGTGTTAAGTGGAATTTCTTGTTATGCTTCACGATAAATGATGTTCTTTCTCGATTAACATGAATGATGGTTAAATGATTGTTTAATCATAGTAGATTATACTATGTGTTTAAAGAATTTATGATGGGTAAGGTTGTTGAATTAGTCATAAAATTTAGAGTATGATTGTGGTTAAGGGAACTAGATATATCCTTGTTCTTCAAAACAGTCGCCAGTCCTGAGACCTTAAATGGTAAAAATTAATCGGATGAATCATGGACTTGAGCATTGATTATGTGTCTTGGAGGTCCTAACCTTGCAGGATAGGTTGTACGGGTAGCTACCTTATGTTATATTTATGTGATATGATTGATTTTGAATAATAGTGATGTTGTAATCTGATTTTTTTTGTGTAGTTATGTGTTGAGATTGAATGTGTAGTTATTGATGTGTGGTGTGTCGCATATCATTTGTCCTAACAATTGTTTCAAAAAAAAAAAAGATCCTCTATTGTACTCACTTATTTTGATGTCGTAACGGAGGGGTTGTTACACATGGAATATTTTCCTCTTAGATATTTTTAACAATGTAAAAACATTGGTGTTATGATCTTTGATTTGGTTGTGTGAGTGGTTTCTTAATGTACTCATCATGTGTGGGATTACCATGTTTTTTCAAACAGTATAGTGTCCTTTAACATAATATTTTCTATATTTTGCAACCCAATTCTCGAATGCATTCACCCCTCCAACTTGAATTTCCTCCTCCCTTAATATGATCTTCTTCCCCCTATGTATCACCAGATAGAAGAGAAGAGTGATAAATATTTAGAGTAAACTATCAAAATCGGTTTCCCCTTGGGAAATTCCATTCTAGAAGTTCACTTATTTTCCATGAGTTAGATTATATGAAATTCAATGGGTGATATGTTGGCCCTTGAACAAATATTGTCCTATGAGACCCCACCTACATTCCAGCTCCTCTCAAGGCCTAATTCAAGTGAGGAAACATATTTTTTGTATTGGTGCTACTCCTATGAAGAAGCACATGACCCTATATCATATAATGACTTATTCAGTGATGAAAGAAAATAAGAGGAAAAGGAAGGTATAACACAACTGTTGGTCGAGATATTTGTGGAATGAATTGAAAATTCACATCTATACCCTATAGAAACCATCAACACCAACCCTTAATCAACAATTATGAAAAAAAATAAACAACCCATTTCTTAACAAAATGCTAATATCTGAGTATGTAGGTTTCCATAGTTAGTCATAATGTTAGAAAAAAAATTGGATAAAAATTGTGTATGAGGCTTTGAAACATCCAATCTTTCAATTGGACACTCCACCCATCATCAAGGACACCTGATAGCTTCAGGTGTCCCCCAATGATTGGTGGAGTTTCCACTTAAAACGTTGGACATTTCAAAACCTCATACACAATTTTTATCCAAAAAAAATTCTAACAAACTTGCAATGGTTTGAAAGCCTTCCCTAATTAAAAGATTGTTATTTCAACAACAAATCAGCAAGAGAAAACCTTGGGTTTTTCTTTGAACCAACTTCCCTTAGCAAAAAAAAAAATTCACTTGTATTGTGATAGATGACCTGCAGTGAACCAAAGCTAGCATATTCCTTTTGTGAAAGTAAGAAACCCCAAACAAGAAAATATGTTGAATAATGATTTGACACTTTTTGCAGGTTTCCCTTTAGATCACACTCCCTTTAATGGTTCACAAGATGAAAATGAGGTTTTCATCGTTGAAGCTCATTTTCATTTTGTTTTCCTTTTCACTAATGCATATTTTGATGTTGATTCCACCTTTGTGGGATATGAACATACAAATGATGCTCTTAATAAAAAGAATAAAGTTGTTATTTGTGGTTTAATGAAGACTCTCAAGGTTTGGATGGTTTCAAATGCATGTGTAACCCTTTGTATGAGTTCAAACATCCTTAAGCATGGGGTTGGANGATATGAACATACAAATGATGCTCTTAATAAAAAGAATAAAGTTGTTATTTGTGGTTTAATGAAGACTCTCAAGGTTTGGATGGTTTCAAATGCATGTGTAACCCTTTGTATGAGTTCAAACATCCTTAAGCATGGGGTTGGATCCAATGGTGGAAAGAGAGGAGTTTTTCACCATTGGGCAAGGTTCAATTCCCATGAGGGCCTAACCTAAAGCCATGGGGGAGCCTTGAGGTAGTGGTTGAATGTGTGGTTGCACCCAGAGATATTATATTAAATGATATGATATCATGACCCGTGCACACACAAGTGGATCAAATCCCAACCCCATGTCCTTCAATTTCTTAAGGGGTGGTAGGTGCGTGGGGAATTATCCTCGACTCCAATGGACAAAATATTGTGTATTTTTCTAGGGATTGGGGAAGATCACTAATAATAAAGCAGAAAGTCTTGTTGCTTAGATGGGCCTCCAAATTGCACAATCAAGAAACTTCCAAGCCCTCACTATTCTTGGAGATTCTGAAATAGTCATAAGGGAACTCCTTAGAACCTCAAACTCTTCCACTCAACTCTCCAGTGGTCTTCACACACGAATCAATTATTTGAAACGACATTTTCCCAAAATCCATTTATTTCATATCCTTTGTGCTCGGAACAAAGAAGTTGATCACTTAGCTAAATTAGCAAATTCCATAGAACATGGTCAACTCTACATCAATCAAATTTCCTCGCATGTCTGGCTCCCTTAACTTTCACCAGTTACATCGGCTCCTCTTCACAAATTTGGTCCTTTCCATTTTGAACTCTAGATTAGACCTACCCTCCTCCCTTTCTTCCTTCCCCCTCGACTTTACCTTCCTCCTTCATTTCCCCTCCCCCT
>SNQJ01S0014173.1:50095-74041 GCA_010110895.2 Picea sitchensis
AAACAACAATGCATCAAGTAGATAGGCTACCATCCCTACATAAGTCGAGTTTGGAGAACTAACCAAGTGTGGAAGTGGAATCACCTTCAATAGTTCCTAAAGTTGTAGAAACATCAAAGCTTCAGTTCAATGAGATGCTAACCTTATTTGGATTGAGTCTGGAGAATCAACCATATATGTAGAAGTTGAAGCATAGTCTACAGTTTGAATTTTGAGAAATGTAAAGGTTAGCATGGAATCCCTTCAAATAACAAATAATGTAGAACATGTGGAGATTGATGTTTTTGGGCCAACAATACGAATAGTGTCAAAATCCAAAAGACAGAGTATGAACCTAAATGATACCCTCCAACATAGCTTGTATATTGGATCTATAACAACATCTATATAGAGTTGACTAGATAAAAGTGGACAAACAACATATATAATAATTTTTATTTTTTTAACATGCATTGGAAAATTTATAGTAAGTAAAAAGGTTGAAGTTGAGGCTTACGGAAGAAATATACAAAATAGGCAGCCTACCATGATGGTGTTGTTCGTAGATCTTGTTAATTTTCCTCTAAATTAACCAAGTACAAGGCCATACAAAACTAAAAATGGAGTCCAAAAGGTAAAATATGTTGAAGGGACAAACATAGGAGCAAGTAGTGCAAGGTTCATAAAGTAAGTTATACATAACACAAATGTTAGAATTTTAGTGGTGGAGTGTTGCTTCCAAGGTTGTGTTGTCCCTATCCTTGTTCTCCTTGAGTCCAATTGGTTGGTGTGGGTTCCTCTATTGTGTTATGATTTGAGAAGCGAGGGCCAATTGTAATTGATTCCAGTGTAGGCCTATGGAGGATGATACTAAAGGAAATTCTTCTTATTGTTGCCATGCCATGTTGTCGACTTAACTCCCAAAACACTAATTCCAATGCATCCAACTATTTATTTTGTTGCAACAACATTCCCATGAAAATTTCAATATTAAGATCAAAGTTTCATTCTAGTTTGTGCAATGCTTCAAGATGAGACTGAAAGGAGGTGATTAACTCTCTGAGTCTGCTTTCATGTTGTTGAAGGGAGAGACAAGTGTCATGAAGCTTGCAAAAATCCATCTCCTTTGAGTCAAAAGTTACAGACTGAGGATACCAAACTGAAGAGACCGCACCATGCATATGCTAACTTAAAACTTCTCCTAACCAGTGCCAAGCAATGAATTCCATAACTATAATTTCTACAAAGGAAAGACAAACTGGTAAGAAAAATGCCTCTGGTGCACAATTAATCCCATACGTTGTCAAAGGAGTTGTGGTTGGAGACGATGAAGAGGGAGGACCTAAGTCGGGGAACTAGAAAAATTCTACACCATGCTCTAGAGTTCCCAAGAAAATACAGGAGGTGGTGGAGCCAGCAGTTGGGAGCATATGAAACATTATCCCTCTATGATGCCTAATAATGGAAGTGGGGTATTCATTAGCAGGAGAAGGTGTTAAATGAAACAACCTTCAAGGATGGGTTGGTCTTATCAACCCTATCCTTTCTACACGGGTGTTGTAATCCATGCCTCATGCCATTTTCCGAAATGATTATGGTTCAATTGGTGAATGATGTAGACTAAGGTATAGGTTGGTCATACCTTCAGTTATTGATATATAGTGCCCACCCCATTTTTCTCCGTGGCCAAGTTGACTTCTAGGCCGGCCAACACATTGTGCTCTCGTAGGATGTGGAACCACTCCACTACTTTAAAATGTGTACAAGTATGTCAAATCCTTGCTATAATGGAGGTGAGGTGTATATCCATGGGATTGGTGTTTGAATTTATATGCTTTATATTTAGACTAGTCTCCTAGAAATGTCAGTCTTCTAATCCATAGAGAGGTAACTAGTTTAAGACCTTGTAAAATGGCATATGTTTTTGCATTGTTGTTGTTCATGGTACCAAGGATTCATTCATAAGTATGAGCTATTTTCCCCCTAGGGCTATATATCTCCCCTCCCATACATACCTCCCCGACATATATAATAATTATTCAAATGACACAAAATGAATAAACAATCATTATACATTGTCCTCGAATGAATGTGAAAACCATCGAGGCAAAAGTCTCATGGAAGCGCCCCTTCTACCAAATTTGAGTGATGAAGATCCATAAACACCAATGGTTGATGGTTGTGTCAGTTCAAGTAATGAAGATTGGAGGTTGTATATACCCATTATGATAGAATAGATTAGCATAGAGTGCTAAACTAGTATTGAAAAACCAGAGGAGACGTAAACAAACAATTACTAACATTAATCTGTAGATAATCGTACCTATTATACAAAAGAAAAGTCTACCAGTTGATAAGAAAATTAGTCGACACCTCCAATATCATCGACACCGCTGATTAAATATTCCCCATAGAATACTTGACACATATTAATAATGGAAGCCTCCCTCTAAACAAATGCGATGAATATCTAGAAATATATTGGTTCTTCTATGAAAATATTTGGAGTGCCACTGATGTCACTAATGAAATCAAGAAAATGGATCAATTTTCAAGAGAATTATGAAGGAGAGCCTAGCTTGGTTCTTAAACTTCATAGATAATTTTCACGTGCCCACAGTCTACCCAAGGATCCAATTCAACTTGGTGCACCCAAGTCACCCGGCACCTAGGGTCGTGCAGCACTGCAACGTTTTGTTTCGGTGACTTGACTAAAATGAAATTACTTCGCCCAGAATACGCCTCACTCAAGACACACCCATACTCCACCTTGAGCCAATAATTCTAACTACACTTACATTTTTTACTTAAACAATTACACAATTCTTGTACTTAGTCAATTACACAACCAAGAACATGCAACCATCCATACACAAGAAGAGACAAGTATGTTTGTGCGGAACAAGATGTTTCTAACACTCGTATAAGTATTTATATACAAATGTTGTTACAATTTTTTACAATAAGAAAATCATATCTCAATTCATAGATATACAAGAATTCGGCTAAGTCGCATACCAACTTGCCTACTTTCTCATACACCCATGTCTCCATGTCGCAACTTAAGCCTAATTGTCGTCACTTTCTCCTTTTTGTGTGCACTACCCTATATGACCTTTGCACCTCTCTATCATGTTCCTTACCCAAGACACTCCAAAAAGAGACTAATACAAGCCTTCACACTTTGTCTTCATCTTCATCACACTATGTCTCACCTCTACTTGAGTCGTAAACCTCACTCTCCAACTCAAGTTGTAATGATGTGATGTGTTGCCTCTAACTCATGTGGCTTGTGTTCTTTATATGGAATCTAAACGTCACCTCCATGAACCGTTATGTACTTTGGGTGTGAAGCACCCCTTTGTAAACCAACATGCCCAAATGAACTGACATGCCCCTTCGCAAACCGACACACCCATCAAAGTCATGTGCTCATGAACCATCGTGTCCTTTTAGACTAACACACCCCAACCTCTTTTGTGTTCCCTTGCCTTGTAAATTTCCTTGAACTAGTTGACGTGACTCTCTGCGAGTGGGTTGATGGGGTCATCCAACCTCTCCAATGTTCCCATGTTTCTAGGGGCAAGCGGGTCCACTCCTAGGACACACGCCCAAATCACCCCATCTTTTACCAAATTAAACCCAAGTCTCCATCATCCATCGCAAGGAAAGTGAGGCGTGTGCCCCCTTGGTGTCGCATGTCACCAATGTGCGCCCAAGTTTCTCATGGGCATGCACATATGAATTTGTTTTCCCAATTGATCACATGCCCATTGTGTTCTCTTACCGGAATCATCTCCAAGTCTACCCAAGGATCATATTCACTCGGCGGGTGTCGCAAAAGGATTTACATCCTCCCCCACCTAAATTCGTTGTCATCTCGGAAACATCCTCATAACTTGTTGTCTCCAACTCTACCCAAACTCGTGCCTCCATCACAACCAAGTCTCATGGAAACCCCAAATTTCCCTCGAAGTGGAAACCCTAAGTTTCCATAAATCAATCCAATTGCACTGCACCCAACTCCACGCGATATATTGGCTAAGTCAATAGAGACGCTTCACCTAACCCAAGGATGAAAGTCACCCAATTTTGTTGCACTATCGCATTGCAATGTCATTTCCTTGTTATTATTTGGTTCTAGTGTTGTTGTCATTTCCTACTGTTGAAATAATGTAACTGCGAAGAGAATTCTTATTATTATTTTATTATTGGATTAAATCCCCATTGCAGATTAATCATGTCATTATTATTATTATTGTTATTGGATTAATCCCCATTGTGGATTAATCATGTCGGTAAATCCCCATTGTGATTAATTCCTCATGTCGGTAATTGTATATGACCAAATCCCTTTTTATGGATTGATCATCGGACACCATTACAGCGACGTAATAAGCAGTCGGCCCCAGCAGCTATAATGGAAGACCTGTAATTAATTAAAGGTGGGTTTACACACCCAAAGTGAGAGGTCAGCCATGCCATATGGTGACTCTTCACACCGCTAGTTTATTATAACAGAGGCTAGCTACCACCTCTAACAACAATAATACAACCCACCGGCCCTCTCATGAGGCAAGTCAATTACAAGTTGAGAGAAGAGAAGGGCATGACTTTGGGGAGGACTCTGCATTGGCTCTTGAGCATTCCTTGAACATCAGTAGATAAGCCATTTACGATACAAGGAAGTTTCTTTGCTGGGTTTCTCTCCCCATAGGAAGCTCTCAGATAAAATGTTGTGTGAATGTGTATTTCAGTTGATCTTGTTCCATTATGCCTTGTATCCATTGAAAACAAAAGAACTATAATAATGGCATAACATTAACATGGTAATGATCCAACTCTGAAGAAAGAATATTTGGTAAGAGGAAAAACGCCACCCACTGCACTCCAAAAATTAGGGCCTTTGCAAAGGAATATTTTAGTCTCCACCTAGAAAAGTTTACCCCCCAAGGATCAAATTTGGCACCTAGAGTGAGACTTTTCGCTATTGGATTCTCCTGAAAGTGAAACCCTAGTTTCACAAAAGTACTGGCACCAAAAATCAATACCTATACCAGAGTAAATTTACATCTAAGCACCAAATTAAAAATCCTGCATCAAATTCTTTGATCTGGGTAAAATTTGATTTTCCGATCCGAGGACACTAAGTTACTCACCAGCACTCCGTAAGTTCAAAATTTGATTTCGAGCACTTCAATTTTTGGTTATTTTTGTTGCCAAAGTACAAGATGTCCGCAAGAACAAAGCTTGTTGAGAAGCTAGTATAGACAACTTTCATGCCCTGAAAGTATAGGGATCTGTGATGATCTCAGAAATGACTCCATCAAGATTTATCAAAGAAGGAAGGAACCAAGATGTCGAGAAAGTGAAGCATCGGTTGACCTAATCGTACTCGAGAATCATTGCAGATCTAACTAAAGACCACCCCGATCTTGTATGCATCGTTAAAAGAAACCCCAAGGAGATAAGCCTAGCTCTAAGCAAACTATATGAAGGAAAGATCATCAATCAAGATGAATCTCATAACTCATTTGAAGAATACTAAGATGCAAGGAGAAATGATTCAAGAATACTTCTCCCTGACCTCCGAGATAAAGAATAGTTGGAGTTGACTGAGATACCATCATCTAAGACGAATTTGTAATAACTAATCTCTAAATGGTCTCAAGAAGATCTTTGGGATGCCTTCATCCACCAGATGGCAAAGGAAACTATACTGTAGACTATGGGAAGAATGTACCCAAGAAGAGACAGGTAGACAACCGCGAAGCACTACTTCAGCAAGGGACTACGGGATCAATCCCTAGCTACCCATACAAAAGGAGGAATGAAGAACCCCTACTTCAAAAGGAAAACTCATAGAGAACCACGACCATCAAACAAGTTCTAACAATCAAGAATCTCATTCTAAGAAATTTCAATAAAGGACAACGTGAAAGGACGTAGAGATCTCTATCTATACAATACTATCATTGTGGGATAAGATGGACAGCATAACAATTGTTCTAGCTGCAGAGAAGAGTACAAGAGGGAAGTACAAAAGGCCATGCTCATATTGTCAAGATGAAGAACCACTCTGTATGAAGATGATTTATGATTCATGTCTTAATCTCTCTCGTGGATTCACACAGATCAATTGGAGAAGACACATGGTTTCAACATAATGGCATCAAAGCACATGATTGGTAAGAGAAATACTCTCTCTTTTATTTAAGAAAAGAAGTTTTCTAAAATTAACTCTTGGAGATGATTATTAATATCCTATCAAGGGAATAGGAGAATCAAACTACAAGCTAGATTCAAAACTCAATAACAATGAAGGATGTACTCTATGTAATCGGGCCTAAAGAAGAACTTACCTCCATATCGCCTTTGGACAAGAAAGGCTATAGATTTGCCTTCATAGATGGAGAGAAGTTCTTGTGGGCTAAGGGAGAAACCTTAAACGAAGAAATCATCATCGGAAGTGAAGAAAAATGGTTTATATAAGTTGAATGGTCACCCGTAAAAGCTACCATGGACCATGCCATTGAAAACCCATGCTAACTTTGGCATAGAATATTGGCCTACATCAACTACAAGGCGCTACCATACATACATATGCAAGCTGTCACAGGTTTACTGAACCTCAAGGTTGATCAGGAAGGTACATGCAATGGATGTGCGCAAGGGAATAAAATTAATTCGGCAGAACCCTCCTTCCAAAGAGGGACAAATGAAGAAAAGGAGCATTGGAACTCATCCATTCATACATGTGTGTCCCAATTCCATCATCCTCCATTAGCTGGTATGTATACTATGTATCATTCATTAATGATTATTCTCGTGAACTTTATATATTTCAAAATCTAAAGATGAAGTATTCAAAGAAATTCAAGGAATTCATGTCTTGATGAGAATCTTCCCAGAAAGATTAAGATACTCATGTTATATAATGGAGGAGAATATACCCTCAAAGGAGTTCAGAAGTTTCCAGAGATGTTGGGATCAAGAGGGAACCAACTACCCCCTACAATCCCCAAAAAACCTGTTGTTGAAAGGAAGAACAACGACTATGAAGTCGGAAGACTAAGGATTCCTTCATCAAGATCTTCCTATGTGCTTATGGGTAGAAGTAGCTATGGCAGCTTGCTTATGTGCAGAAATGACTATCCCATAGTGCACTTGGGTTCAACCAGAAGAGATGTTCACCGGAAGGAAGACAGAGGTGCTTTATCCCAAAACATTTGTTGTCCAAAGTGTTTATCCATATACCAAAGAGAAAAGAAACAAACTAGAACCCTCCAGAAAGAAGTGGAATATTTGTTGGATATTGGGAGGTATCCAAGGCCTTTAGAATCTATATACTGGGTCGCCGCCATATTGATAATAGGACATGACCTTTGATGAAGAAGTTGCACCTAAGAAACTGGCAAGATGTCAGCTTGAAGAAGCATATGAAGAGGAACTTGTAAAGGACCTTCCCCAAAGGGGAGAGTAGATGTATTCCTTTAAGCTCGACCTCATTTTTAGATGTGAAGCAAGATGATTCATGCTTCTAAACTCGTTGTTGGGGACGTGAAGCATGATGCCATGTGATCTCCAGAGCCCAATTCTATTGTTGATCGAAGCAGATGAGTCATGCTTCGACTCATGAGTTAGATCGGTAAAACATGACGTTGCAGGATTCCTGTTTCCACCTTGTTGCTTAGACGAAGCAGTGATGATTCATTATTCTAACCTTGTTAGACGTAGCATGACGCTTTGGTGTAACTTTGTTTTCTCGACCTCGCGCAGTTAGACACATAAAGCAAGATGAGTTATGCTTCAATCTAGTTGTTAGATCGAAGCATAACGTTGTTGATTCTTGCTTTAATCGAAGTTGTTAGACGTAAGATGATTCCTCGCTCTCACCTTTTGTTGTTGGACATAAAGTGAGATGTTGATGCGGTTCTTGTTGTTAGATGTTATTGTTTTCTCCTAGTTGTTAGATTTAAATCCGCGACGGATTCTCGCTCAATTTAGATGTTAGACGAAGCAAGACGCATGATATTACTTGCTTCACCTTGTTGTTAGACGTAGCAAGATGTGACTGACACTAAACTACCAACTTAACTGCTATGACAATGAGCTAGTGTGGAGGCACCGCTGCTGTGCCATCCCAGTGCTGCGATGAGTTATCATTTTGCATCATATATATTTGATGCATGATGATAGCATTCTTTCGAATGATGATGTTACCGGTGAAGAAAACTTTCATGACTCCACATAAATGTGCTACAGACAACGTTTCCAAGATGACATTGACGTACACCACCTCCATTGATGATGCAAACCTCCCACTGGTCGGATGAAGAACAATTCCTCTTGTTGGCGAGTGCTGGAACAATGTAACCGCCAAGAGGATTCTATTATTATTTTATTGACTAAACCTCTACCGCGCATTAACTGCGTCATTATTATTATTATTGTTATTGGATTAATCCCCATTGTGGATTAATCATGTCGGTAATTGTATAAGGACCAAATCCCCTTTTGCGGATTGGTCATCGGACAATTACAAAGGACAGAATAAGAAGTCATCCCCAGCAGTTATAATGGAAGACCCTGAATTAATTAAAGGTGGGTTTACCCACCCAGAGTGAGAGGTCGGCCCTGCCATATTGTGACCTTTCACACGTGCCAGTTTGATATAAATAAGAGGCTAGTGCCTCACCTCTAACACACAACTCATTTTCTCATTCTCTTATGAGGAAAGCTGCAATTACAAGTTGGAGAGAGGGGAAGAAGGGTGGCGCATCTCTTGGGGAGGACTTTCTATATTGATTTGATTTATCTCTTGAACATTGTATAAGATATTTATGATAAGGAAGTTTTTGTTGGGTTTTCTTCCCCTATAGGGTTTCCCAGGATAAATGTTGTGTCTCTTGTGAATGTGTATTTCTCAGTGATCTTGTTCTTATTATTCTCTTATCTATTGAAATGCAAAGAACTATAATAATGGCATAAAGAACTAGAACTATAATATGGTTCTAGTGTTGTTGTCATTTCCTACTACAACTAAATGCTTCCCACTTCAATTCAAAAATTTGCCTAAGTGTTGAACTCCTTGTGATTCACTGTTGTGATCATACTACAACCATCTTAGCCATGCTTTTGAGCATTGACATACCTCATACCTTGGATTTATTGGAATGTACTCCCCATTCCCAAACACACTCGCTTATGTTTGCACCTCCATCACTCTATCCAAACTCAAAGACCAAGGAAAAGTCTCGCACCTTTCCCCCTAGCTTCAAAGTTGCCTCACTAACCCAATGCACAAAAAAATTTTCAAGTTGTGTCTCTGCAACCCAACACACCAATTGGTGTCTTCATTGTGCCAACGTGAGGTCACCTCTTTGCTTCAAATCACTAATTCATGCTCATATAAATCTATTGTCGCTCCTTCCTCCAAAGTGCCCACACCACACTACCTTATTCATGGTAATGCATATCTCCAAGTCTGCAACGATACCTATAAGAAAGGAACCTAAGGCCACGTTTCCTTCTTCTTGGCATCATGCCAACTCTCTATCTCCTCAGTGAATGGAGTGTATGTAGTAGCCTCCACCAAGGCTATTAGCGTACATAGTGTCGGACTTGTGCTCCATTTTCAAGTACCTCAATACCAACATGACTTCCTTTGGCGTGCATCTCAACTACTCAAGTCATTCTATAGTGAGTTGAAAGTCATATATCCCCATGGATTTCCTACAAAATTTTACAATAGTTGTGGGGTGTCAGTCCTCCCTCCCCAATTCTTCCACATCTGACTCAAATTCTAGATGAGTGAGTTCCTCCATGCACTGCTCCATCTCAACACTTAGATTTTTTGTCGAAATTGATTTGTCCGATCGATCTACCTCAACCCCTTCGCAACTCTACTGGTACCATGTTGACTTGGGTTGCATCTCCTATGTGATGTACTTGGAAAAAATTCTGATGGGTGACCCCAACTCATCCTCGCACTCTTACTTTCAGCACTGCGAGCTTCGCAACCAATCTGTCTTCTCCAAGATAGACTTAATTGATGTCTCCACTGTTTTTCAATATTTTTTGTGTATGGCCTAATCCTCCCAAGTTCATCGTGGTCAAACTCACCCCTTATTGCTACACATTGTTGTAAGGTTTGTCTGCACTTCCATTGATTCCCTCAAGCAACTGGATCGCAAACATCTTGGGTATTCATCCAAGCTTCCTCTTCATCATCATGGGCATACTTAGTGTTTTGGATTTTTCCAGGAACAGGAAGAAACCTGTGTGCAGGAGTGCAACTTCCTTGGAAAATTTGAGAAAGTCCTACCCAAGACCAACCCATGATCATCCAATGGGGAAACCATCAGGTCCCAATTTCCAAACCAAAAGGTGTGGATCGAACCACCCCAATTTTCGATTCCACTGCTAAGTTTACCACCTTGTACATGGGCATGTTTCTCTTAGGCTTACAATGGAGTGACTTTGTAACTTGATCACTTACAAAACTGTGGGTCACAAGGGTGTCCACCAAAGTAGCCACCTTCACCCCACTCACTGTCACATCCACAAATCAAATTCCTTCTTCGTCACTTTGCAAACATTGTATATGGCCTTTACCTTCAAAATCATCTAGACGTGATGTCAAAGCGTTCACCACTTCCAGCATCTCCTTTGAAAGTGTGGGAATTTGGAATACTTCCATTGTGGCGACAAGATTCTCCTTTTCTTGATGCACTTGGTCTTCTTCCAACCATTCCAAGTTATTTTTCATTGGACAGTCTGCTATGAAGTGGTTTTCGTTACAAAGAAAACATTGAATGAGTCTTCTTATGCGATAAAGAAACTTTTTCGTTGTTGTGACGTCTCCTTTTCCTCGGGTGTCCTCCTTGTTGAGAAACCCCAACCTTGGCATCTCCCTAGACTCGGTTCCATCCAAAAATATCCTTGTTTCATCATCACAAAATTTTGTCTTCTCCTTGATCTCATGCATCTTCTTCAGTCATTCTCATAATTGCACCAAGTTTAGATTCACAACATCCATTTTATTCTACCATGTTTTGTCATCACAATATTTCCATCGTGCAATGTCAAGCATCCTCTTTGAAACTTCTTGACACTACATCAAACTTCACTTCAAAATGTCCATCATGTCCTGTCATTCATGCATGACTTCCATCTCTTGGTTCGAGTTAAGCCTTGGCTCGCATCACACAACTCTTCTTGTGTGCATCCAACTTGTCCCATCTCAACTTCTTCACTTGTTTGAACGACCAATACCTTGGTCGCATGCTGCACCAAGACACTTGTGTGCTACTATCCCAACTCTTCCTTCATAATTCTGCTAACACACAAACTTACCTGACTCCTTCACAACTCTTCCTACAACTTGTTGTCACATTCAGAGTCATTCTTCCTGTTCGGTGGAGCACCCAACATGCCAATGAGTTGATCTAGCAACCCCAAATTAGTTCAAACTTAACTCTATAATGAACTTTGTGATCAGAATTGTGCCTACAAGTGTCACCTTTCCCAAGTGCTCGGTTTACCCCAAAAACTTTGTGTCTAGTCTTCTTAAGGTGTGCACATGGGTTTGGCACTTACTTCTATTACAAATCATAAACCAACCAATTATGCACCCAAATTGTCACTGCAATGGATTAGTTTTCCTTACCAAACCATTCACCAAGTCTTCACCCAAATTGTCTTCAAACAATATCTGATACCATCTATCTTCGAGATCATGGTGAAGATAACCAATATGTTCACCAAAATCATCTTTTATACCATCTGTCATGCACCCACGATCTTCCCAGGGATCCAAATCGACTTGGTGCACCCAAGTCGCCCAACACCTGGGGTCATGAAGCACTGCAATGTTTTGTTTCGACAGCTTGACTAAACCAAAATTACTTCATCTGGACTACGCCTCACTCAAGACACACCCATACTCTACCTTGAGCCAACTGTGCCAACTACACTTATGTCCTTTACTTAAACAATTACACATTTCTTATTCTTAGCCAATTATGCAACCAAGAGAATAAAACCATTCATACACAAGAAGAGACAAGTATGGTTGTGCGGAAAAAGATGTGCCTAAAACCCGTATAAGTCTTTATATAAAAATGTTGGTACAATTCTTTACAAATAGGAGCTCACAACTCAAATAGTTGGTTAAGTCTCATACACCCAAGTATCCTTGTCGCAACCTCATCCGGACTGTCACAGCCTTCTCCTCATCATGCACACTACCCTACTTGACCTTCACGCCTCTTTGTAGTGTGCCCTGTCTGAGACACTCCAAAAAGACACTAATCCAAGCCTTCGAACTTTTCCTTAATCTTCCTCACAATTCATCTCACCTTTTCCCGAGCCACAGACCTCACTCTCCAACTCGAGTTGTGGTGATGTGATGTGTTGCCTCTAGCTCATGTGCCTTGTGTTCTTTATATGGACTCCAAATGTCACCTTTGTGAACCATTGCATCCTTTGGGTGCGTTGTGCCCCTTCGCGGACCAACACACCCAAATGAACTGACATGCCCCTTTGCGGACTGACGCGCTCATCAATCCCATGTGCTCATGAACCATTGCATTCTTTCAGACCAACGCACCCCCAACCTATTTGGTGCAACATTTCCTTTTGTGTTTCCTTGAACTCACTCTTTGTGGGTGTGTCGATGGGGTCATCCAACCTCTCCAATGTGCCCATGCTACCAAGGAAAAGTGGGTCCACTCCTTGGACACATGCCCAATTTGCCCCTTTTTTTCCCAAATGCAACCCAATTCTCCATAATCCATTGTAAGGAAAGTAAGGCGCATTCCCCCTTGGTGTTGCACATTACCAATGTGCACCCAAGGTGCTCCTTCCTACACCTATATGACTTTGTTTTCCCAACCGATCACATGCCCCTTGTGTTCTCTTACTCGACTCTTCTCCAAGTCCGCCCAAGGAGCATCAGCACTTGGTGGGTGTCGTGGAAAAATTTACAAGAATCACAATAGAATAAAATATAAAATAAGGAGTGACTTCTTGTAATTTTTCAATACCCAAGATGCTAAGCACTTGGTTGCATAAAAAGTCAAGGAGATAAAATAAATGCCAAACAAATCTATCCGAGACTACAATAAAATATTTACATGTTTTCTTAGTGAAATTTCTTATGTCATAGACAAATACTTATCATTTTATTGGTTCATGGCAGGGCTTATACAAAATATCAAATCCCCACTTATTATGCATTAGGTAAATACCTACGAACAATAATTGAAAAAAAAAACTAGCGGATTGAGACTAATGAGGAGTGAGCAGTCTCATCTAATGATAGGATCCTAGAAGAAAAATTCAAGAGAATTCAAAAATCCATCTAAGGCCTAGCCTTGTAGACTAGGAAGAAAACTCTTTGGTGCACTAAATGCATATACAAAAGAAGAGACACACTTTAAAGCTTTGACTAACTGCGACATGCTTTAAGATGTCAGAAAAGTAGAAGCTAATAAATATTATGAGATATGTGAGATATGTGAAATATTTTCTCCACAATATTGGAAATAATAAGAAAACACGGTGTTCAATCTACAATATCAATACTAATTCCACAACTAATTGTTGCCACAATGGAAATATTAACCCTGATTATCAGACATTTTATCATATAGAATCGATGAACCAAAACTAGCAAACACAAGGACAAGGAAATGGAAATGGCTACATAAGAGGAGGAAGAGGTGGTTGTGTCATGGGAGGTGGTAATGGTGGTGAAGAAGAAGGAAGAGATTGGTATTAGAGAAAATAACACTTTATATTCTTAAAAGAGGACCATGTCAAACCCGACTACCCCCTGAAAGATAGAACTAACCTAATTTTGAAACCGCTATGGAATATTGGGGGATCACTCCATGGAGGATTTCCCTATAATGTTGGAAAATATAAGGAACAAAATAAATTTGAATCTTATATAGGGTGTACCCAGTCATGAGGGGTTGAATTATAATAATCTAAATGTAGTGACAAGATTAGGATCAAATATAGGAGAGGATGCTCTCTTGTAGAGAACACCACAAGTCAAACCAATCAAGAATGATAAAGGCAAGTATCTCAATCTAAAAAAAACTAAAGAGTACATTAATTATGTTATGAATATGAAAGAAAAATGGTTGGAGAAGAAGAGAAACAAAGAAATCAAGTTGAACAAAAAGAGGAGAATGATGTTGCAATTGCAGAAATTATAGGAATGATAACAAAAAATGAAGATGTGTCAAGACTAATAGAATTGTTGAACATTATGAAATATTTCAATGAGAAATCTATAACCAAGGTCATGAAGAATCTCCATCACTTGAACAAAGGGGGTAAATTAGCAAATTATTATGATCCTTGATTGACTTGGAGATAGAAGAATGGTATGTCCCCCTAAGTCATATTCAAATTTGGGTCTTGAGTAAACATATTACCAAAATCCACCTGGATAAAAATGGGAAGACCTCACCTGTTGAGGTTGAGAAACTTTTTGAAGCTAGTTATGAGATATTTGTAGCACCCATCGACTTATTAAAATGTTCAAAAAATAGTATAATGAGAATATCAGTAACAATCGATTTTGAAATCATTGACTTTGTATAAGGAAGCACTACATATGCAGGATTGGTGGGAAGACCTTGGGGCATAAAAATGAAAGTTATAATATCCCTAGAGAATGATAGAATTAAGATAAAAGGAAATGGGAAGAAAATTATTATCCCTCTAGACCTCAAGAAAAGTAAGCCTAGTTAAAGCCACTAGAAGATGAAAGAAACATTGGGAAACTTTACCATATATTACAAAGAAATGAAGAAAGTACATAAACTAATGCTAGGGGCGAATTTCAATTGGGTTCTCCTTTGTTTGTGGGAAAAAATATAGAACTCTATGAATGTCTAATGGAACATTATGAAGTAAGGGATACATTTTGGAACATCAAAGTTATTTCTGGAGATATAGTAAGAAATTACAACTCAAAAAGAACATCACTGGTTGTCTTCAAAATAAAAATTAGACAATATTTGAGTATGATCCCCACCAAAACATAATCAACATGCTTCCATCCATTGATATTCAAAGAAACGAAATCCCCTTCTATCCATGTAGAAAAGTATAAAAGAATGTAGGAGACCATGGTTGACTACAAAGCTTAGTCAAGACCTTCGTAGGCCAAGTTGCATGTGTTTGACAACACAGGTATTACAATAGAGGATGAACACCTTCAGTAACCACTCACACAACCAGATCAAAGATCAACACAACAATGTTTTGACGTGGTAAAACCCCTATGGGGAAACATCCATGGCCCCAGCCAACGCAACCACTTAGATCAGTTTATTAATGCAAAAGAAAAATATTACAGAGAGATTTTACAATAGAGTTTCTAACAATCGATCATTGTCAAATGACCCTCCATGCTCTTTAAATAGAGATGATGGACCAATCGGGTGTTAATCCATGAATCAATGGTCATTAAGATCGAGGAGAATATGAACCGTTGGATCACTCTATGTCGAGAACATATCGTGACCGTTGAATTTCCTAACTACAAATGCATACTAATGCATACTAAAGAAACACACTTTTACCTAACGACACATTAGACCAAGTAGATCTTAACTAACTCCTAAGTGTCAAAATATCCTAACATCACCCCTTAAGGACAACTTGGGATAGTATTGAAGGATTTACAATAGTGACACAATAGGAAAAGGAAGGAGGCATTAGAGCCTATCCCCCCTTGATGACAAATTCTTGAACTCCTAACATAGATCGAAGTTTGGAAAACTTTTCTTCTATAAGAGACTTTGTGAAAATGTCTACAACTTGATCTTTTGTAGGGAAAAAGAGCACTTCAATAACTTGATCATGAATGTGTTTTCTGATGAAATGCATGTGTAGCTCGATGTGTTTACTGTGTTGATGTTGAACCAAGTCTTTGGCAAGCTTGATGGCACTTTGATTGTCACACCAAAGGTTGGTTGTATGTTGTTGCTGGAATCCAAACTCTGAAAGGATATGTTGAAACCATAAGGCTTCCTGACTTGCACTGCTCGATACTCTACTTCTACTAAAGAAAGTTCAATAGCATGTTGTTTCTTATAGGCCCAAGTGGAAGGTCTTGAACCAAGGCTGAAAACATAACATGTAGGAGACTTTTGATCATCATCGTCGTCGTCCCAATATAAATTAGTGAAACCAACCAATAAAGGAGTCCCCCCTGAACTGTAATGTATCCTGAACTGAACTGTACCATGGACATAGTGAATTATCCTTTTAGTTGTTTTCCAATGGATTTCATGGGGTGTTTTCATATACCGGGTGACAATACCAACAGAAAAGGAAATATTAGGATGTGTATGAGTCAAGTATAAGAGGCTACCAACTAACTAACAGTACAAGGTGGCATCAACTTCGGGAGAAGTACAGGTGGCAGCAATCTTGACTCCATAATGGAAGGGAAAAAGGGATGGTTTACAATATTCCATGTGAAAGCGATGAAGAATGTCACAAGCATACTTAGACTGGGAAAGAAAAATTTCTTCATTGATTTGCAAAACTTGGAGGCCAAGGAAACAGTGCAAAAATCCTAAGTCTGTCATTTCAAATTTCTTCTTAAGGATGGTTTTCACATGGTTTAAAAGTTTTGAGTCACTACCAGTAAGGATAAGATAATCAACATAAAGGAAAAGGATTATGATATGGCTTCCTACTTTCTTGAATTAGACATTAGGATCAAAATGGCATCTAGAGAATCCAGTGTCAATAAGAAAGTTGTCTATTTGGGCATACCAAGCTCGGGGAGCTTGCTTAAGACCATCAAGATATTTCTTAAGGCGAAACATAAGGCTAGAGTCATTCTGGACATAGCTAGGAGGTTGTTCCATCTTTATTTCTTCTTGCAAATCTCCATGCAAGAAGGAGGATTTAACATACATATGATGGAACTCCCATTTATGTGAGGCAGCAGGGAAAATAACAAGGCGGATGAAATTCATTTTGGCTACAAGGGAAAAGGCTTCATTATAATCAATTCCTTCAAACTGAGAAAATACGTTGGCAACTAATTGAGCCTTGTGTCTTTCAACACTTCCATATGATGCATACTTAGTTCTGTAGAGCCATTTACATATGACAAGTTTTCTTCCTTTTGGAAGAGGTATAAGATCCCAAGTATCGTTTGTCATTAAAAAACGATACTCTTCATTCACTATTGTATCCCAATATGGATGACATGAAGCTTCTACAAATGTATATGGATCATGAGTCTCTAAAACTTGATCCAAAATACAAGAGGCTCATTGGAACTGTGAACATTTATGGCGTTCATCTGAAGGATCACCATCAAGATCACTAGTTGCTTCTCGTGTTGAACGAACCCATCTAGGAATCGGTGGAGGTGGTGTTGGTTCAATTTCAAAGGACTCATATGGAGGAAGGTGAGAAGGAGGAGGTTGATTTTCATCCTCACTATCATCATCTAAAGAAGAAACCTAAATAGGAACAAAATAAGGCACAAATGTCGAATATGGCTTGCAAGTCGAAGAAGGCACAATCGTCAAATTAGGCTCATAGGCCAAGATATTTTCATCAAATTTAACATCTCTTATAATAATAATGTCATTACAATGTGGTTGAAGAAGTATATAACCTTTGACATCTTCAGAAAAACCAACAAATATACACTTCTCACTTTTAGGCTACAATGATTTCCTTTTCTCATCAGGAATGTGATCCCATGTTATACTGCCAAATACATTGAAGTGAATTAAATATGGTTTAATTTTAGTCCAAGATTCTTCAGATGTTATATTTTTAAGAGCCTTTGTGGGAGTGTGATTTAATATGTAATTTTCACAGTTGATGGCTTTCGCCCAATACTTTAGACTTAATCCCTTAGATTGTATCATAAAATTATCCATTTATTTTAATGTCTAGTTCTTTCTCTCATCCACACCATTCTGTTGTGGTCTATATGGAATAGTGTGTTGCATTTGGATTCCATGTGTAGTTCAGTAACTTGTAAAATTAGTGTTCACATATTCACGTCCATTATTTGTTCTTAACCTTTGAATTTGATGTCCGTATTTCTTTTCTACAAGGGGCTTGTAGGCCAAAAACTTGTCAAGAACTTCTCTCTTAACTTTTAATAAGTAAACCCAAGTACATCTGGAAAAGTCATCAATGAAAGTTAAGAAATACTTGCACTCAGAAAAAGAAGGAGAAGAAAGTGGACCACACAAGTCACTTCGAACAAGATGCAAAGGGTCTGAGGCATTCCAAGAGGCACGTTTGTCAAAACTGTCCCGGTGATATTTGTCAAGAACACAACCGGCATGAACACCATCTATGCATGAAACAAGAGGAAGACTAGTCACCATCTGTTGATTACATAGTTGCTTCAATGAGTGATAGTTTAGATGACCAAACCACTCATGCCAATTTTTTCTCAAGTCATCATTATGAGCAACAAACACTGATGGAAAAGATGATGACCCAAAGTTGTCAAACTTGTACAACCTAGTAATATCATCAGCAATTTCAGTTGCAAGAACATGCTTAGTATCTTTTAGATCCTTGATTACAACTTGTTGAGTTGAAAACTCTACGGTTTAATCTTCATCTGAATGAGTGATTTGATATACTGATAGAAGGTTACAATAAAGACTTGGAACACATAATACATCATTGAAATGACCATTATCTACTTGAATTGTTCCAGATCCTACAACACTAAGAGATATATCATCACCAACAAATATTTTCTTGGTGTTACTTTCATTTAGAGCAAAAGATATGTCTTTATCCTTAGCCATATGATAATATGCTCCAGAATCAATAAGCCACTCATTGAAAGAAGAAGTAGAAGTTGCATTGAAAGAGAAACCAGAAGCATAAAGTGCATGTCCATGAGAAGAAAAAGAAGTAGAATCAATATTGATGTTGTGCTTTATCATCATTGCTTCTAAAGTTTCCATCTTCTTGAAACATTTGGACTCATCATGACCATATTTATCACAAAATTTGCAATGTATATTGGTCTTCTTATTTTTAAATTTTGCTCCTTTGTCACCATTAGGAGTTGAAGTTGTCTGAGTGGGTTTGGTACCCTTATGTTGTTTGTTGTTGTGACAAGGATGTTACATCTTGGGATTCTTGGGCTTATCTTTCTGCTGGGTGACTAAGGATTTGTTGGAGGTACCTGCAGTGTTGATCACTCCAAGTTGTACAAGATTATCTTGCTCTCTAATCAAAGAATCACAAAAGGACTCGAGAGTGGGTTTTTGATAAGCTTTCCCTAGAGCCTCTCTCATGGCATAAAAGGTATATACGAACACATAATATGCACTACCTAGCTTAGAAATAAAAATATAGATAAAATGCTCTTCCTCCAGATTTATCCCACATTCTTGACATAAAATTATAAGTGTTTTAAACTTAGATAGATAGTATTCAATGCAAGAAAAATTAGTTGGACTTAAAGTTGGTATTTCATTTTCTAACTGATGTGCTCGAATAATATTATGTTTACCAAACACATATTCAAGCTTTTCCCAAGCTTCATCGGGGTCAACAATTTCTTGAAGGTGGAACCTTAAATCAGGAGAGATGGACATTATGATCAGTCCACGTGATTCATCACTCCTATTAGCCCATTTGAATTTCTTATCATCATCAGTGGGTTCTTTTTCCTTTCCCAAGGTAATTCGGTACAAGTCTTTACTTCTTAGTAAATCCTCCGTATCGGATTTTCATTGGAAGTAGTTGGTGTTGATAAGCAAAATATTATTGGAAGAAGCCATATTAAATATACAGATTATATGGATTTAAAAACTGAAAATGATGATCTCGATGGAAAGATCTTGAAAAAATAGGTGGTTTTAAAAAAACGACACTAAAAATGGACTTCGGATGTGAAAGTTATGCCATTTAAAAAAAAAAAAAAAAGCATAAACAGTGACCAAAGGACCACGTGGTGGTGTAAGACTTTTAAAATGAAGTTACTTTATAAAATAAGGTTGCATGCAAAATAAATAAATAAATCTAAAATAAAATATTAAAGCTACTTACAGTGATTCACTTTGATCCTTGAAGTGAAATACACTTTAAAATGGAGCATGATTTTTTTCAAAAAAGGTAACAAAAAGAGAGACTTGAACTCAAGACCTCTTACTTAATAAGGCAACTTTTAATCAAGTGGGATAGCAAAACATATTTGTTTTTTTAGCAACATGAAAAAAGTAACAAAAAGAGACTTGAACTCAATACTTCTTACTTAATAAGGTAACTTTTAACCAAGTGAGCTAGCAAAACATATTGTATTGTTTAGCAGGAGGATTGGGGGTGTTGGTGTTATTATTGTTGTTGTTTTTGTTGTTGTTGTTGAATATGGCCTTGGAGAGCGTGCTCAAAAAAAACTCTTTTCACATAAGAAAAAATGTTCGCTTCTCGATGACAATAAGGGTTAGATCTCGGTTCGCTTACCCGGAAAATGCACATTTTCCTATCTATTTCTGATTTGCCAAGATTTCACAGGGTGCGGGGCAAAGAGAATATGTAGATCTAAAATAATACCAACACAGAAACAAATAATATAAAACTAAAATAATACTCTGTAAAAAATTAAAAGGGTGCATTCAGGCTTTATACCTCAAGATCTAGCTGAAATGGTCGTATCTTGGGTAAATAGAAACCTTTTCAAGTGTGTTATAGCAAGATTTGTCTCACCCCATGCAACTTGCACAGAAGGCCTTTTCCATTTCCCTATTTTTGTGGTGGAAAATCCCCCTACGGACTAGCATTTAGGGTTATATTATGCATGTAGATGAGACCGAAAGAATCCTACTTTCTACCGTCGTCCTAGACCTATTCCCCATTTCTTTTAAGCAAATACATGGTTAAACAAACATACCTTATTCCAGATGTTTGATGTCGATCCTTCTTCACGCTTGATCGCTTGTTAGCAGCTATCCTCTCAAGACTAACCTGCGTATAAAATAAGCAACAAACTCTACATGCATTTGTTCTACAGATTAATGGGTTAGAGATTCAAACATATATTCACTAAACTATGAAGAACTCATATAGTGGGATGGGAAAAGCATTTCTTTATTATTAAATTTAATGAATCAACTTACAATGTCAAGACCGGCCACCGCTCCATGAACCTGATCCTGGGCTCCTCTTCAAATGTCCTCCAACTTCTTTGCTCTGTATCTCTCTTTGCACAAGAATGGCTAAAGGGTTGGGACAATGGGAATGTGCAATTGGGTAGAGTTTCTTTACTATTATTTTTCCTCCTCCAAATGGGACCCCTAACCCTTCCTTTATAGGCTAGAAGAAGCTAGGTATTTGGACGAACCCTCGTCCATGCATGGCCAGGAGTTTCAGTTAACTCACCCAAAGTTGTGTGTTATGTTGGAAACTTTCCTTTTTTCGTGCTTTTGTAGGTACACGCGGGTTGTTTTAGGTCAGCTAGCATGTACATGCGTGCAGTAATGGAGTAGGGCGCGCGGGCCCTTATAAAAGAGGTTTTTTAAAGAGTTGTTCAGCAATGTTTTAGCAAAGAAGCGATCTAAGATGGCCTGATGCCAGGTAAGCATGTATGGTGCAAATTAGGGTTATAACAAATGCCCCCTAATGTGTGAGGTCAGAAGAGCATCTGATGGTAGAAATACATTACCAATCTTTACTGATGTGCCGAACAAGTGAGCCCAGGGACCAGGAACTGGGAGGTGTCATCTGCAAAATAACAAATGTCTCACCGAGGCAGGCATACCCATGCTCGGGATAAAAAAGAATCATGGCTACCAATCAAATACACTGTAGATCCATGTCAAATAACTATATAAAGTGTAGCCGTGAACAATACACAACGGAGCTACATCTCGAAATCAAAAAGATTTACATATAGAGTATCCATCTTCTAGAAGCTAATGCGGCCTGATGGTTGGATATGAGATCTTCAGAGCTCGAGCAACAACTTCAAAAAATATTCAAAACTAGGGTAGGAGTGTAATATGAGTGTACGACTTTACTGCCCAGAGGTCTTCAACGACTCGTCGGTCATGGACTAGATAATCTTGATGATCAGACTGAAGGCTTCATTGATTATGAACAAGGACTTAATTGGACATTCAGGATGGCCAGGTATGAGGGAAAGAGACAAACTGCAGAGGGGCCAACTCAGGCTTGGTGACAAACTTCCCTTGGACAACAGCACAAAAAATGATGAGACTCAGGCAGCATGGCATTAACATAAGTTTACGAGGCAGGAGGCAACGCAAACTCTCCATATGTTCAGAAAAATAACCAAACGTAGGAGGACACAGCTCTATGTAGTGAGAAAAGCTTCCTAAGGTCATATTAAATCCCAGGGTTTGATGAACAAACAAACAGATGTGCTTTATCCAAGGGCAACTCATTATTCTTCTACTAAAGAAAATACTTTTCCCTTCCTCTTTTTGTGGTATATTTGATTTTTTTTTGTCTTTTTCAATAATTTTGGAAAAACGAATAAAAGAATGTTACGTTAGAAAGGAGAATCGAGTGTCATAAACATACTAGTTCCAAGCGTACGAAACACAGGGATGTTCAGGGCAAAGAGACATATGCAAGAAAAGGACACTCGAGAAAAATCCTCTGGGGGCCAAAGGTGTCAAGATGCAGAGGCAAAGTGTTATAGGGCTTGCATATGAGGCTTGCTTTAGATGGTTCAGTTGAGAGAAACATGGATCTGGCATTAGGCCAAAGACGCAGTTATGCAAATGTGATTAATAAAACACACAATGGTAACATCCTTCGATGTAAGTTTTAACGAGCCCAAAGAAGGTAAGCTCGGTGGTTTTTCATATTTAGAGAGTCTGAAAAAACGTAAAAGGAGACTCCATGGGGGTACCTTTTTCAAATATAGTCTAGTCGGTTCAAAAAATGGGTAAACTAACACCGACAAGACGTCTATTCCAAACCATTTTAACGAGTGTGAGAAAAACAAGATCACTCGACCATTTTTTCATTTTTAAGGAGTTTGAAAAAAGCTTAACTATGGACTCCGTCAGGAATGTTCTTCTGGCAGTTTAACGAGTGTGAAAGAATAAGGTCACTCGGCGATCTTTTCAATTTTAGGGAGTCTGAAAAGAGCTTAACTATGGACTCCGAGGGGGTTCCTTTTTCATAAGTTTAGTCCCTCAAGCTCGAAAAAAGGGGTAAAATTATACATGAGGGTACTCTTCTAGAGAACTGAAGTTCCATAGAGTATACCTTTGTTCATGCAGTTGACCGTTCGGACCGAAAAATGGGTAAACTATCGTTAGACAGATGTGACTTCAAATTTCAGTTTAACGAGCGTGAAAGGCCACAAGATCGCTCAGCAATCTTTTCATGTTTATAGGGTCTGAAAAAGGGCTTAAAAGAAGACCCGTTATATCTTTTGGGAGTCCCAAGGGTGAGGTCAAGAGTGAAAAGGAATCATGCAAATGAGGCTCAAACTCATAATCAGGAAAAACAACAAGGAATCCCGATCCTACGGTGATTAGAGACAACATGGATACCATAATGCAACCAGGATCTACCTAGGGAATCCATGTTCCGGTAAGCTCTACCACCAAGTCGCGACACTTCTAAAGCAGCATATGATGGTTCTGTGTCACAACCTAATGGGATCGATCCTATGGAAAAGGAAAAAGACGACGAGATACAAAAGTTAGGGTAGACACCTAACCTACATGCTCAAGTTGACCCTCGAAAAAAAAAATCACGAACCATCGAAAATTACCCAAAACTCCAAAAAATTGTCCTGATACCCGATCATATCCCTCCCATGCAACTCCTGAATCACTCTAAATGGTTTTTGGTTTAAATAAAATGATAAGGGAGGCCAAAAAAGTGACAAAAAGAGGCCAAAAAGTCTATAAATAGAAGCTGGCAGCTCATTATCACCATTGTTGA
>SNQJ01S0014173.1:74091-85761 GCA_010110895.2 Picea sitchensis
CATGCAACTCCTGAATCACTCTAAATGGTTTTTGGTTTAAATAAAATGATAAGGGAGGCCAAAAAAGTGACAAAAAGAGGCCAAAAAGTCTATAAATAGAAGCTGGCAGCTCATTATCACCATTGTTGATTTGGAAATTGACTCTGGAGCCAAAAAAACTCTTTTTGTCAAAAGTGGTGATTCTGGGAGCTACAGTGGATGAAACGAACTTTTGTCTAGGCCAAGTAAGTACAAACTCTCTTATCTTGCATTTTAAGTCTTTCTTTTTGCTTTAGGTTTCATTTTTTGGGGCGGCGTCGACCTTCAAAAGGTCGGCCCTATGTCCACACAGGTTGTCTCAGGACAGGCCGCGTGTACACGCGACTGTCACTATTACAGCCTGCATGGACCCCCTTTTTGAATGAAAAAATCTTAAAAAACAAGGGTTAACCCTCCTAAACCTTGGTGTTTTGTAGGATGTATGTCCACTAGAGAGAAAGAGAGCATGAAGAGGTTAGTGAGTTGGTCGGGGAAGACCCCAATGTTGTGGTTGCCTTGATGCAATGTGGGTTACTAAAGTTCTTCCTATGTCCTTTTATGTAGGCACAACCTAGGATACTGAATGCTTTGGTTGACTATTGGCATTCGGATGGAGAGGCTTTCATGTTAGAGGGGCAGTCATTGGTGCCCACGACCGAGGACATTTATTTCTTGACTGGCCTCTCCCAAAGAGGGGAACTAGTCAACTTCCATACTTTTCCTTCGGGGCCGCATAACATAGTGGAATTGATAGGTCTTTACTGTGCGGCTGACATAGACCGCTCGAATTCCCAAGTGCCCATAAGCAAGATTACTGAATTATCGCTACAGGCGATAGTGTTTCTTATTGGGTGAATCACTAGTTATGCGGCTTTGCATCAGACGTCCCAGGCACAAATGAACTGTGCATTCCAGTGCTTAAATGCATAATTTTTTTATTGGAGTACCACATTACTTGAGTCTATGAAGAGGCAGTTAACAAATTGTCGTTTGTGGACACAGAGGAACTTTGGGTTCGGGACCATTCTGTGCTCGTTCTTCTTTGAGAGAGTTCCAAGTTTTAGTCCTCGAGTAGTGGTACGAGGACATCAGACCTCTCTTCCTGATGTGTGTAGATGGGCAATAATACTGCCGCGACGGGGTGGCGGAAGGACTAAAGAGTCCTTCGACGATGACTTCTTCGCGTGGTTGTCACTAAAGATCCTAGTTATCGAGGATTACCCTTATGCAGGGACTGATTTTTTTAGGGATCCTGAGATACCAGTACCTCCTGGTGAGGAGCGAGGAGAGATGGGTAAGTCTCTATCATTTATTTTTTTGTTTAAACATATGTAATTTTTATGTTGTTTTTGTTATATATATCATTTTCTTTTTTGTTATACCAGAGTATTTGATGGATATGTGTTCATTGTGTGAAGATGTGGGACCAGTGTGATCGGTTGACTATGCAAGGAACAGGCGTCGTCCTTGGCTAGGGGTCGCACCTGCCGCCACAGGGGGACCAACAGTAGCAGGAGATCTTCCAACCGGGGAGGCTAAGAGGGTATTGAGATGAGTCGAGCGGAACTTTACTACGCTCACTCACACGGTCTCGGTGGAAAAGATTGAGGACCTGCCACCATCTATGCAGCTTCATGTAGTGGGGGCACCACGGACGTGGGTCTAGTTGTTTCGGCGTTTAGCCAACATTGTGGATCAGTCACAGGCCCTGACCTTAGTTAGACATTCCACATGCCACGAGCACTACTTGAATATATTTTTTGAGGGCATAAGCCCCGTGACTCGTTATATGTCATTTTTTTAGGCGCTTGCTTCCATCTATGTACTCTGGTTACTTTATGATATTATATATGGAATTTTATGTCTTTTGTGTCTTATGGATCATGTGTGCAAAAAATGTATTTACATGTTTGTGTGAATGTTCTTTCATATGTGTGCAAGATGCCAATCTAAAATTTGACTAGCTAGAGTATCTGTAACTTGGTTTAATCTCCTAGGAACATGAAAATATGTAATATAATCAAAGTTTTGTTCTAAGAGACGTACCCTAAGGAATCGTTGGTGTAAAGTCAGATCATGAACTTGGTATAATTTGTTTAAATGAGACACAACCAGCTGAGCGTCGAGATAGACCCGAAGATGAGAGACACCAAATGAAAAAGCATCACAAAGCAACTCAATAACTGCACTATACTTGGCGACATTGTTTGTGGTGTCACCTAAGCATATACCTTCGAAAGATAATAATTGGACTTGAGGTGTAAAGATTACCCAAGCTGTAGAGGCAAGCCTCTGAGTGTGCTGGCTAGCACCGTTTGCATACCCAATGAACACCTCAGAATCACTTGACATCTACCACAGTGACGAAAGATAACATCAACGACACGTCCATAACACTAAAAGAAACTAGAAATTAATAGTACAAAGACTATACATATGTTACAAAAAGTTACCCACGGTGACCTACCTATGAGTAATACTTCTTGAGGTAGAGCCCATTTATAGGCTCCGCCACAGCATTCCCTTCAAATTCAACCAGACGATAAGCGCCCTTTTTTAAAACCTCTTTTATGATGAAATGTTTGAACCACATGGGTTTGAATTTTCCTACCCCCAGGGGGTCCTTATCTTGGTCATAGACCAGGACAAGGTTGCCTTCAGAGAAAATCAGAGGATGAACAGACCTATCATACTGACACTTGATTTTATGTTTGTGAGCCTCATTGGCCAGGGTTGCATCATGATGTTGCTCAAGGTATACTAACCGTTCTTCAAGTGGAGAAGTGTCTAGCAATAATTGTACTGCCAACTTTAGGGACGGGATCTAACATTCGATAGGCAAGACTGCTTCCAGCCCATATACGAGTTGAAAAGGTGAGAAACTAGTTGCAGTCTTAATAGACGTTCAGTAGGCCCATAATGTCGAGTATAACATCAAATGCCAATTTGACTTGGCTGAGTTGATTGTTCATTGTAGGATGGTCTTAAGAGATTTGTTTACAGCTTCCACCTGGCCATTTTCTTGGAGGTAGTAGGGTGATGAATGTTCTTTCCGTAACCCAAGATTTGATGTTAACTTAGTCATCATCTGGTTTTGAAAGTGAGTTTCATGGTCAGTGACAATCTCCCTTGGGATGTCGAACCTTGCTATTATTTGATTGAATAAAAAGAGAGTTGTAGTCTCTTCATCATCTTTAAACGTTGGCATAGCTTCAACCCACTTTGTGAAGTAGTCTACAGCTACAATGATATAGCGGTGCCCCCTTGCTAAAGGAGGGCTACATGTAGTGTAATCAATCCCCCACTTGGTGAAGGGACCAACTGTGATGACAGGAAACATGGGAGTGGGATGTGCCCTCATCTTCCGAGAGAAGATTTGGCACAGGTGGCACTTCTTGACCGATTCGATACAATCTTTGATAAGTGTCGACCAGAAGTAACCTACTCATAGAATCTTTTGGGTTGTTGCCAACCCAGACAAATGACTGCCACAGGATCCGGTATGGAAATCATTAAGCACGATAACTGCTTCTTCGTGAGTGAGACATCGGTGCAGGATGCAGTCTACCCCTCTATGATACAATGTATCATCGAGTATGAGATAATTCTTATCCTGATGGCGTATGCATCGACGCTCATCACGAGAAGCAGAGGTGGGGCACTTCACAGTCTGGAGATAGATAAGTATATCTCCATACCAGCGATCTGAAGAGGTGATCAAAAACATATCTCCTCTGATAGGTGACTCTTCGGGCACAAGATCACCTGGCTCAACCGGAAGTTCCAAAATAAGTTCTGCGAAGACCAGTGACTTTTTGGATTTCACTGAAACGAAATCTAAGTCAAACTCCTGGAGGATGACTATCCATCTACTGATCTTTCCGCCTATTACCCATATTTTCAACATGTACTGAAATGGATTCGTGACAGCAATGACGGTGGTCTTGTGAAACAGAACATAATGACGGAACCGTTGAATAGCATGGAATGTTGCCAACGCAAGTTTTTCAATATGAGAATAATTGATTTTCGTTCCTACGAGGCCTCGGCTCAAGTAATAGATGACATATTCTGAGAACAAGTCATCTTCCTGAACTAAGACCATGCCTATGGTTGACTCTGTTGTAGCCAGATATAATAAAAAATCCTTTTTATAGTTAGGTGGCCAGAGCAGAGGAGCAGTTGTGAGTGCATGTTTCAATGTGGCGAAAGAGCGTTGAGTGGCATCGTCCCAATAAAAAGGAATGTCGTTCTTAACTAAGCACATAAAGCCCTTGGTGATCTCGGCATAGTTAGCGATGAAGAATCTTAAAAAATTCGCCTTGCCCTGTAGACTCTGAAGTTGAAGGATTGTGCGTGGGGGGGGCAACTGAATTATTGCCTCAACCTTGAGAGGATCGACCATGATCCCTATTGTTGACAATATGAAACCTAACAAATGTCCTAATGTTATGCAAAAGTTTCACTTGTTTGGATTCAAGCAAATCCGGAAGTAGCGACAACGCTAAAAGATAAGTCAGAGGTGTGTGGGATGATTCGTTCTCTTGCGAGATCAAGATGCTAAATCATCTAAATAGGCCTCGACTATATGCTTGAGGTCATGGAAAGCAAAAGACATGGCCCGCTAAAAGGTCACTCCAGCATTTTTCAGACCAAAAGGCATCTTACGATACGTGAATGTACCCCAAGGACAAATAAATGTCGTTTTGTGTTGGTCTTCGGGTTTGATTTGTATTTGGTTATATCCCGAAAAAAACGTCCATGAAAGAGAAGGCCTCACAACCAGCACATTCATAAATGATCTGGTCGATGAATGGTGTGGGAAAATTATCTTTTGGATAGGCCTTATTCAAATCACGGAAATCTGTACATACACGAATCGTGCCTTGTTTTTTATTGACCGGCATAGGATTTGACACCCATTGGGTCAAATGGATAGGATAGATAAAACTGGCTTTTAGCAGTTTCTCAACCTCAACCTTAATGGCTGCTTCTTTCTTAGGGTTAACTGGATGAAGCTTCTACTGGACAGGCTTGGCATTTGGATAAGTTGTGATTTCATGCTCAACTATTTTTGGATCGATGCCTGGCATTTCCTCGTAAGACCAGGAAAAAATGTCGTAGAATTATTTAAAAAGATCTGTGTAGATTTGAATCTCTCTGAGGGAGCAGTCATCTCTGACGAAAACATTCTCCACGACGCCGGGGTTTCAGGAGATATTGATCAATAAGGTTTCAGCGATAGTTTCCATATTACCCTCAACATAAACCTCGTGTGTAGCTAAGGGATTAATAGGATAAGACCTATCTCCCATCATAGTCAAGGTGAATTCTCCAGCTTCGATTCTTCTTAACTCTGGGAGGAAGTATGATCTGTGATGAAGATCTTCCCAGGGTTTGTCTGGAATAGTCATTGCTTCAATTATAGCTTCATCAGAGGGCAATACTAAGTCAAATGAATCGGTGTCAGCGGGAGAACCCTGAGCCCAAATAGGCTCTAGAAGTGGATCGAACTCTTGTGCAAGAGTTGGATCAGTATTGGTTGAAGCTTACTGGACTAAAGAGTATGCTACTTCAATTGCGGACAAGGGCATGGACATGCCCGGGTGCCCTGTCCCATCCATCATGACCGATGGGGAAGGAAGTATCCATGGATCGTCAAAGTAAGTCATGTGGAACAACGAAACTTGAAAAATCTTAACCTTATGGTGATTGGATATAAACTTGATATCTCCTTGAGGGGGCGGGTAATCGAAGGTACCCATCAAATATGGGCACAAACCAACTCCTACGTTGACCATGCCTGGTTGAGGATTATAAATCATCAGGACTGTGGATGCCCCCAATGAAGGGTCATGATATAGGTGGATATCGGTGGCCACCCACCTTTTCCGACTGGCTCAAAATAGTTTTCTGGCAATTTTGGCAATTTACTATTTTTAGCAGTTTTTTCGGGTCCTGAACTTCCGGGGCCATTTTGAGGCCCTAAACGATGTTTTTTTGGGTATGTTTCTCTTGCAATATTACATCTATTGATGCTATTTTGTCTCGATCATTGTAGGCCTCGGATAGATCTTTCCAACGAGCTATCATAGGCCTAAAATGGAGATCGTATGCAAAAGTTACGACCCCGGGAAGTTGATGCACCAACTTACCCAAACGGGGCCCACATGACTTTTGGCGCTTCATCTCCTAGGGTTAGGTTGTTGGATGTATAGGACTTTTGGCATTCCCATTTATTGTAAAAGGGCCTTCAGAGCCTCATTGTAACCATCTTCTTGTGAATGTGAGTAGTCGTCACATCTCTTCTCAGAGATAAGTTGCCACCATTCTAGCGAGTCTTTCACTCTGTATTTTTACAGTCTCTGTACATTTCTTTCATTAATAGAAATCTTGTATTACTATATCTCTGTGTTTATGGTTGCACCTCTAATATATTTCTGTTATATTACTGGATATACGCGATATCTCTGTGCATTTTCTTTATTATATCTCCGCTCTCATTTCGTGCCGAAAATAATCTGGATCAGGTCAGGTCTGGAGAAAGACAATTGATCGATGGTCACTATCCGGCCCTTGTGTGGAAACAACAAGACCCGAAAAACTGTAGCAACCACAGCTTGCATGGCATAAGTCCAAATCCTTCCTAACAAGAGGTTATAGTCGAGGGGCACATCGACTACTTCTACCTCGACACACACGGTCTTCCCTCCTAACTGCACAGGGAAAGCGGGAATGATACCATGTGGTCAGAACGAATGACCATCGAAAGCAGTGAGGAGAGTAGGTGATGGAGACAAAACGGGTTGGCCAATGGCCTTCCAACATGCCAACGACATAACGCATGGCAAGGCTCCCTCATCAACCACTGTGTGGAATATATTCCGAGTAAAAGTTTTCGTGGGATAAGCCACTATTATCTGAAATGCTACGTGGTAAGGCAGACGAGCTTTTAAGTCGGTTGTATTCAGCATGATTGTACCCGGATTACAAGTCTCGGTAGATCCTAAAGAAGTTAACAAGGCTTTCCTCTGGGAAGGGTAGCTTTGGAGGACCTCCAAAGTGGACATCACACAAGGGGTTTGTGATAAATCCTCCACCACAGAATAGTTATGGGCAGCCCTTGCGTTCGGGTTGTGAGAAGCTTTTTTGAACGCGCCTTTGGGGATGTGTGTCATTGTTTCACCCAACGTCTTCTCAATCTGTAGAGGAAGAGATGGGAGTTCGGCTTCTTTTCCTTTCTCATAAGTGCTTGGTTTACTATAGTCATGTGCTCTAGTCGATATAAAAGCATCACCCTTTACCATATATACGTTCGCGGATGCGAGGTTGTTCAAAGATGGAGAGGGTCCTTGGCTTCCCCCTTCCGTGCTTGCAGATACTTGTGTTATATTTTTCTCATGTTGAAATGGATTGGTTAACATAGCAGGTTTTTGTTGCATCATAAACTTTTGGGCTTCTGCAAGACGAGGACATAGATGGGTCGGGTGGTATTCCGTGCACAAGTTGAACGGATACCTCACCTTATGTTTCTCAGTATTTCCCTCGCCAGCATTATCAATGGGTTTCTTATCCCCCTTACCCTTCTTTTATTTATTTTTCTTTCCTTCAGGCTGTTGGGTGGCCTTTGGATTAGCCGATTGCACTGTGTGTACATCCGACGTTTTGGTAGGGGGAGCAGCCAAAGCAGTAGTTTGGCTAGCCGCTATGTGTTGTATAGACAACTGCTGCAACTGCTTCGTCAATTTCTTAGCGGGCTTTGTTTGTCCTAAACCAACAATACCATCGGTATGTGGTCCATCTCTCTGTCTGGTTTTATCAAGTATTGAGCATGGTGCATCTGGCAAGATCTCGTATAATAAACCAGAGTGAGAATAAATGATCTCAAGCTATTGAGCTCTCATGATGGTGTCTTCTTCGGAAAACACTCTTGATGTCGCGACGTCTTTGGATAATTGTGGGACCAAAGACTTAAGGAACCACCCAAGCAGGAATGTTGGTGGGACTGGTACCTTAATTAAACTCTTTTGGCATCTCCATTCTCAGATATGATCTGAGATATGGTCTGCTTTTGTCTGTGAGAAATTGGCCAGCAATTTTGTGCTAGTGTCATATCTCACAGGTAATTGGAAATGCTTTAGGAAGGTCATTGCCAATTTACCGAAGGAAGAGTATCTTGAGCAGTCGAGATCATTGTACCATTTCACGGCACTCCCAATGAGAGTATGTTGAAACTATCGCAATTGTACGGAGTCATCTTTCAACGAGTTAGATGAGCACCAAAGGTGGAAGGTAGTCACATGATCGCCTGGATCTTCGTTAGGCTTAGCTTCGAACTTTGGTATGTTCGAAGGCAACTTCGTCGGCACCAGGTTGCCAGGAAAAGTTCGGTTGTTGGCCTGGGTTCTGGTAAAAACCATGTCCATGGCCAGCGTATGGATTTTTCGTGTGAGGAGACATCATCGGTTGATTTCCAAAATAGGACATAGATGGTTGGGCATGCATTACATTTGAAGGACTTTGGGAAGGGTTGCCCCATGTCGGTCCCATGGGGATAGGCATAGTACTTTGTTCGGGGTTCCATTGATTGTGAAAATAATTACCCCAGATCAGCATTCTTGACGAGGGAACAGATCCTTGCCAAGAATTCCAAGGCCCTCATGCAGAAGAAGTTCCTCGGTGTGCCCCCTATGCAAGAATAGTACCCTACATAGGAATAGGTAGTCCGAAACCGGGGTTGCCCCCAGTTGGGAAAGTAGATGACGAAAAGGCATTGTTACCAAATGCACTGAACAAAGAAAGCATTGTCGAACCTACTGTCATATTATGCCAAGGTGGTCCTTGACTCCCCGCTCCAAGTAAACTATGGTGTGCAGGTGGCCTGGTGGATTGCTAATGCGTGCCACCGAGCGAAGGGGACGAAGGAGGTATATGACCTCCCCCATAAGGGAAAGTGTTAAAAGGAGCAGGAGTGCCCCCCATGTGTCCTTGCTGAGGAGGGTTAGAGCTCCCTACCCCCAGACATGAAGTTTGTGAAGTGGAGTAGGAAAGTATAGGACTTGTACCTGAACTAGGCATCCCGTATGAGAACGGAGGGCCTGTTGTACTTGGTTGGAAAGGGGTTGTGGCCGCCACCAAAGATGGGATTGGACCACTGTGCGATGTAGAGGTGGTCAAGATCATGGTGGCTTGGACTAGTGACGGTGGGTTAGGAGGTGGAAACTCTCCTGTGGTGATGACCGTAGTGGGAATTGAAGAATTCCTAGAAGGATTAATAGCATTTGTTTCCATTGCTGCGTGCGACACTGTCTGGCACTCGTAAGGATGAACCGGTACGATGGTGGGTGTCGAAAGATCAGTGGTGGAGGTTTCAGGTGGACCAAGAGCTTGCGGTCCAATGTCTAAAACAGTTGATTCCTCTGGATGTTGGTCGGTCACAATTTTGTGTGGCCCGGTCGCTTCAAAAGACCCTTGTTGGTCTAGCTTTCGCCTTAGTGGTGGCGGGGATGGCTCCAGTGTAACCGGTGATAGGCCCTGAAGCCTTCATGACCGGCAGACATCGTGATCCTCCACTATGTGAGAAGATCAAAGACACTCTAGGGAAGTCTAACCGTTCAAAAAAAACACGCACTAAAAAGTCCCTACAAGATAAGACAAGCAAACACTAAATTAATTGGGAGAACAGTTACAACAACCAACACTAGAGAAACTTATCGATGCAAGTGCAACTCGAACATAGAAGCACCCTTTGGGTATACTCTACAAAGCATGGCCCAATGTCTGTCCTAGGTACCGCGGTATACCCCCGCAGTCACCTATGTATGTCCCTAAAAATATAAATAAACAACCAAGACTAGAAAGAGTTCCAGAAAACCCCTGAGAATGACTGATTCTGACAGGGAAGAGGATGACTGCCTCTAAAAAAATTTGGACTCATACACGCTACTGTTACTTCTTCAACTAGCATTTACACATGGGCTATAAGAAAGTAGGGTGCGGGTACAAGCGTGCAGACCTTATGCAAGCCGCGTGCACCTCTATGGGTCTCGAAAAAAAAATACAGTCAAGCAAGGAAACAGAGATAGCTGGTATGGAATACCAGAATCTCTGTTAGCTCAGACTTTGCAGAAACTTCAAAAAACAGGAAAGAAAACCAGTCTTTTAAAAATACCCAAAAATATTCCTAGGAACCCTAGAGACTTCCCCACTCCAAGTAAACTATGGTGTACAGGTGGCCCGGTGGATTGTTGATGCGTGCCACCGAGCGAAGGGGACGAAGGAGGTATATGACCTCCCCCGTAATGGAAAGCATTAAAAGGAGCAGGGGTTCACCCCATGTGTCCTTGTAGAGGAGTGTTAGAGCTCCCTACCCCCAGACCTGAAGTCTGTGAAGTGGAGTAGGAAAGTACAAGAATTGTACCTGAACTAGGCATTCTGTAAGAGAATAGAGGGTCGGTTGCACTTGGTTGGAAAGGGTTTGTGGCCACCACCATAGATGGGATCGGACCATTGTGCGATATAGAGGCAGTCGATACCATGGTGGCTCGGACTGGTGACGATGGGTTAGGAGGTGGAAACTCTCCTGTGGTGACAACCATAGTGGTAATTGAAGAATTCCGAGAAGGAGTAACAGCATTTGTTTCCATTGTTGTGTGCGACACTGTCTGGCACTCATAAGGATGAACCGATATGATGGTGGGTGACGAAAGATCAGTGGTGGAGGTTTTAGGTGGACCAAGAGTTTGTGCTCCAAAGTCTAAAACAATTGATTCCTCCAAATGTTGGTCGGGCACAATTTCGTGTGACCCGGTCGCTTCAAAAGACCCTTGTTGATCTAGCTTTCACCTTAGTGGTGGCGAGGGTGGATCCAATGTAACCGGTGATAGGCCCTGAAGCCTTCATGACCGATGGAGCTCATGATCCTCCACTGTGTGAGAAGATCAAAAACACTCTAGGGTACTCTAACCATTCAAAAACAACACGCACTAAAAAGTCCCTACAAGATAAGACAAGCAAACACTAAACTAATTGGAAGAACAGTTACAACAACCAACACTAGAGAAACTTACTGGTGCAAGTGCAACTCAAACATGGAAGCACCCTCCAGGTATACTCTGCAAAGTATGGCTCGATGTCTGTCCTAGGTACCGTGGTATACCCCCACAGTCACATTTGTATGTCCCTAAAAAGATAAGAAACTAGGTTGGCAGCGTGCGAATAGTCACCAAGCGGGTACAGTCGAAGGTCGGGTAGACCACAATGAGCAGGGTATTGAGCCTAAAACCTATCAAGGGTATCGAAATTAAATGGTCTGGAAGACAACTGAGGACATCGAACGGATTCAAGACCCACGAAGCCCCGTGGAAAATGCAATCGACGGAATCCCAAAACAAGCCCTCTATATGTCTTCTCCACTACGATTGGTCCAGCTTTGGAGGGGTTATCTTCGCTACCTTTCTGCACGCAACCTTGTGTTTATCCCCTGTGTTAGAGGGGGGTCCCGGATAACTTTCACGATACTGGACTTTGACACTCCCTAACTCAGACTCCAATGTTTGATTTTAATGGCCTTGAAGAGTTTCCTCTCCAACCTAATCCAAGGCCCTAATCCTGAACTAGTTGGTTAACCCTACAAACATAAAAGTCTAATGA
>SNQJ01S0014173.1:85811-113042 GCA_010110895.2 Picea sitchensis
ACAAACATAAAAGTCTAATGAGTTTTAGATTTAGCGTTATTTTTATGGCTTGTCTTATGTAAAAGGTTATGAAAATGAAACTAGTGATGTTTGAAAGATGAAAGTAAAAATGAACAAAAAGCTGGAAACAAAAAACCTTCACTTAACGCAAATTTTCAACAACTTTTCAAATTTTAAAAAAAAATTCTAAGATCTTTTAAACAGCAAACTCAAAGCAGGATTTCACTCGACTACGAGCTACTTACGATCTAAGTAAACTGGCAAGAACTTATGAAAGAAAATACTTTTCCCTGGTTACTAATGCAAAACAACACTTTTCAACCAAACAAAGAAATGAAAGATTTTTTCTTTTTTATTTGAATGCTCACAAAGAAAAAAGGAAAAATATCAAGAAGTCAAAAACCAAAAAAAAACTCCTGGCCTAATCGCAGATCGCAAAGAATCACTTCAAGAAATCACACACTAGCAACTTAAAAAAAAGGAATCTCACACTTGTCTAAAAACCCTAAAGAAAATTTTGATGAAAATTTTTAAATGAAAAAAGAAAGCTATGGCTGAGATCAAATCTAAGCTACTGACTGCTAGGACAGAGATTCAAAAACTTGAGAGGTATAACTCTTGTCAAGGGAAAGGATGACTGCCTCACCCTCAACAAAAACTATCATTCACAAGCACACTACTAACAATTCAACAGCAAGCGTGTGCACGCAAGCTGTGTAGAGCCAGAGGGCATGTACACGCGTGATGGCCTTATAAAAGCCCCGTGTATCTCTAAAACTCTGAAACAAATTAAAAACAGACAATCCAAACCAGGAAGAGACCACTGATACTGAGAACCAGGATCTCTTGAAGGCTTAGACACTTTCTTTTACAGAAAAAAGAAAACAATGTAAGGAAAAATTTGTAGAACAAACCAATCTAAGGTGAACCCTAAGCTATAGACTGCAAAAAACCAAGACTAGAAAGAGTTCCAGAAAACCCCTGAGAATGATTGATTCTAATAGGGAAGAGGATGATTGCCTCTAAAATTTTATGGACTCATACACGCTACTGTTACTTCTTTAGCTAGCGTTTACACGCGGGCTATAAGAAAGTAGGGTGCAGGTACACACGTGCAGACCTTATGCAGGCCACGTGTGCCTCTATGGGTCTCGAAAAAAAAATACAGTCAAGCAAGGAAACAGAGATAGCTGGTATGGAAGACCAGAATCTCTGTTAGCTCAGACTTTGCAGAAACTTCAAAAAACAGAAAAGAAAACCAATCTTTTAAAAATACCCAAAAATATTCCCAGGAACCCTAGAGACTTCCCCAGTATGGTCGCCAATTCTTTATTATTAACTTTAATGAATCAACTTACAATGTTGAGACCGGCCATCGCTTTGTGAACCTGATCCTAGGATCCTCTTCAAATGTCCTCCAACTTCTTTGCTCTATATCTCTCTTTGCACAAGAATGGTTAACAGGTTGGGACAATGGGAATGTGCAATTGGGTAGAGTTTCTTTACTATGATTTTTCCTCCTCCAAATGGGACCCCTAACCCTTCTTTTATAGGCTAGAAGAAGCTAGGTATTTGGACGAACCCTAGTCCATGCATGGTCGGGAGTTTTAGTTAACTCACCCAAAGTTGTGTGTTTTGTCGGCAACTTTCCTTTTTTAGTGCTTTTGTAGGTACACGCGGGTTGTTTTAGGTCAGCTAGCGTGTACACGCATGCAGTAATGGAGTAGGGTGTGTGGGCCCTTATAAAAGAGGTTTTTTAAAGAGTTGTTCAGTAGTGTTTTGGCAAAGAAGGGATCTAAGATGGCCTGATGTCAGGTAAGCATGTATGGTGCAAATTAGGGTTTTAACACCTATGCAGACTTGAAGTCCCTTTTCGCAATTCCCAAAGCTAAAAAACATATTTTTCCACATATATGCACCCTAACAGCTATACAACATGTGTATATGCAAGTTGCACAATTATAGCCAGTGTACATCGGGTTTTGTGCCAAAAATAAAAAAAAATGGTGTCGGTTTTCCATGTCACGTCATGATATCCATGATCCTTGACCTTCCATATACCAGAAACGTTCCAACTCGACCCTTCAATTACATTTGAAGGTTATAAATGGGCCATATCCAAGCTATGGAAGAGGGTGAAGAATTCAACTTTGAGAGCAAATTTACTCTGGAGAAATTATTCACTTCATATTGAGTTTGCATCCCTTTGTCCTTTTAAGTCTGAACACATTGTTTATCCCCCAAGCTCTTCCCTATTTGATGGAGAATCTCATTGTCTCTCTTATATGAGCTTGCCTTTGGTGGAGGATTGAAGTGGTGGAGGCCCAGCTGGAAGGGACTTAGTTTCTTGGTTCTGAGAGGTGCCGACATGGAAGGTTGTCATTCATACTCTTTTATTGATCATATTTTAATAGAAATACTCTTTTCTCATCTAATTAACGTCTTGCCAATATTTGAATTGTTATTCCATGGGCTTATTTGTTATGAATATTGATGGATTATGATATTATATGTGTTAACTTTATATATTATCACCATATACATATGTATCTTGGTTTTTGAGGACAGGTTGAAAGCGTATAGATTTGATTCAAGTGCTCAACGGTGGACTTCATCGAACATCCAGGCGAGGTAGGATCGTTATCTTGCCTTGTTAGCATGTTTGTTTATATAGCATACTTGAGATTAGAGTTGATTTATGCAGTCATTTCCGTCTGTTGTGGTTTACCCCATGCCATATAGTGATTTTCCTCATAACAGAATTTCCATGGGATGATATGCATCATCACTCTTACTTCCTCCCCGAGCTTGTTAGGATCAAAAAAGACGATTTTAGATCTACCTTGAGTGAGATAGTCGGTCACGTCATAGTTCCACTTGATATGCATTGCATTTATGTCGATGGTGAGTATTTCTCCTACTGTCACGATCGATATCTCTCGTATTCCTGGTAAATTTGAAAATGTGTATATCAGTGTGGATTATTCGCCTGAAGAAATTCATATCTACACTGAGCTCTTCAAGGAATTTTGTGATGTATTCGCTTGGTCATATGAAGAGATGCCAAAAATTGACCCTTGAATTGTCAAACATGAGATTAAAACCTATCTCGATGCTAAACATGTTCGACAACAACTTAGAGTTGTTAATCCTAGGAAGGCCCCTGCTATTAAGGCAGAGGTGGAGAAACTTCTTAATGCAGGTTTTATCTACCCGGTTCCCTTGACTGAATGGGTATCCAATCCTGTTCCTGTGAATAATAAGAAAGGAACTATTTGTGTGTGTATGGGGTTTTGAGACCTGAATAAGGCATGTACTAAAGACAACTTCCCGACACCTTTCATTGATCAGAATCTCAATGAGTGTGCAAAAAGTGAGGTTTTTTATTTTATAGACGTATTTTCAGGATACAACCAAATTCAGATTAAACCCGAGGATCAACATAAGACGGCATTTATTTGTCCTTGGGGTACTTTTGCATACCAAAAAATTCCTTTCGACCTTAAAAACAACAGAGCAACCTTCCAACGAGCCATGACCTTTGCTTTTCATGATCTCAATCATATAGTCAAATCTTACCTCGATGATCTCGCTGCTCACTCTCACAAGAGAGTGGATCATTCTACCCACCTTCGGCTAGTTTTTGAGATATGTCGGTATTATCGCATCTATTTAAACCCTCATAAGTGCATCTTTTGCATTATGTAGGGTCATCTTTTAGAATTCTTAGTCTCTGAGACTGGGATCATGGTGGATCCTTTAAAGGCTGAGGCAATACTTCGATTGCCTCCCACGTGCAATATTCGCCATTTTCAAGGCTTACAGGGGAAAGATAACTTCTTACGTCGATTTATAATACAATATGCCAATATTACTAAGGGTTTTATGCATATCTTGAAGGACACTCTGTTTATATGGAATGAGCGAGCCCAGGAATCCTTTGATGCTCTTAATAAATACTTGGTATCGATGCCTCTGCTAAAGCCTCTAGACTATAGTAGAGATTACTTGCTTTATATCGTGCCTTCTGAAGGGATGGTTGGTATGGTTTTAGTTCACGAGGATGATGAGCTCCATGAGCACATCATTTACTATCTTAGTTGAAACTTAGTCGGCCCTAAACTCAAGTATTCTCATGTTGAGAAGCTAGATTTGGTTTTCATACACTCGGTTCAAAGGTTATGGCACTATATATTGCTTTGCAAAACTATCGTAGTTGTTGATGTCAACCCATTTCAATACGTCCTTACTAGGCGTATCATAGGGGGGAAATATAATAAATGGATTGTCATCTTGCAAGAGTTTGATCTTGATTTTGCTTCGGCAAAATCCAAGAAATCGTTATTTTTTGTTGAGTTAACATCGAACTTCCCTTGGTTAGATGAGGACATTATTCATGTCGATTTATTTGTGGATGAACACATTTTCCCTGTCTCATCTTCGAACCCCTGGTACGGAGACATTTTGATCTATCTTCAAACCTTGAAGTTCTCTCAGCATCTTTTGAGAGACGATCAACGACATATACGATGTCAATCTAAAAACTACCTTATCATCGGCGACACTTTGTATCATTGAGGCATAGATAATATCTTGTGTCATTGCTTGACTCACAAGGAGGTTGATTCCATTATTAATGACTGTCACAGTGGGGCTTGTGGTGGTCATATATATGGGTTTGCGACAACCCAAAATATATTGCAAGCCGATTATTTTTGGCCATATATTTTTAAAGATTGCGTCGAAGTGGTCAAGAAGTGTCACCCTTTCCAAGTGTTCACTCAAAATACGTGCTTGCATCCATCCCCTCTTCAGCCAGTCATCATTGTCGGTCCCTTCACTAAGTGGGGGATGGATTTTGTGGATTGCAACCCAACTTCTGTTGGGGGGAATCATCATATTATCGTGGTCATAGACTACTTTACTAAGTGGGTCGAGGCAATGCCTACAATTAAATATGATGGCAATACTGCTACATTTTTCGTGTTCAATCAAATTATAGCTATGTTCAGAATCCTGATTGAGATTGTCACTGATCATGGCAGTCACTTTTAGAATGAAATGATGAAAGAATTAGCATCGAAACTAGGGTTTAAACATGGTCATTATTCCCCTTACTATCCCCAGGAAAATGGACAAGTAGAGGCCGTGAACAAGTCTCTCAAGAACATTTTGCAGAAAAATGTCAGTCAGAGAAAATTTGACTGGCATCTCATGCTTTACCCTCTGCTTTGGGCATACCGAACCTCGATTAATACTTCCACCAGTTTTTCTCCTTTTCAGTTAGTACATAATGTGGAGTTTATTCTTCCTATTGAATGTGAAATCCCTTCTCTTAGATTGGTAGTTAAGCTCCTACCTGACACTTCTGATCTCGAAGAACGCCTCGTATACCTAGAGATTCTAGATGAGCATCGTCGAGATGCCTCTGCGGCTATCAAAGCAAATAAACGATGTGTCAAGGTCCAGTATGATAATTTTATTTGTCCTTGATAGTAAGCTAAAGGTGATTTGGTCCTCTTGTATGACCAATCCAAAGAACCATTGGGGGTAGGAAAGTTCAACCCCATGTAGCACGGTCCTTATATCGTGCGACGGGTCTAAGAAAAAGGAGCCTGCGAATTAGAATATTATGAAGGTAATATGTTGGCTGAGCCCAGAAATGGGCTCTACTTGAAAATATATTATGCTTGAGCCCCAAGCTTGGGCGTAACTCTTTGTATACTAGTGTATCTTAGTGTATATATCCTTTTCCTTTTGTCATCGACTTGCATATCGAGTATTCCCTTAGTTGGCATATGTCAACAGAGTCTTCAGTTTACTTAATATTCACAGATGGTTCCAGTCATCATACACGGAACTTGGCTTCGATCGCTTGGGTTGTTTACTCACCTGAGGGTCAACTGGTGTCTTCAGGTGGCGTTTGTCTAGGTCCATTGACGAATAATGTGGCTGAATATAGCGTCGTTATAGAACTTTTACGCAATGTCGTTTCACATGGTATTCATTCTTTAGAAGTTATTTTGAATTTCCAGTTAGTGGTATGTCAGTTGAACGATAGTTACCATGTGCGCGACCCTACTCTACTCCGACGATTCCTACGGGTACGAATTTTGGAACAACATTTTGATTTTATTACTTATAATCACATACCTAGAAGTTCTAATTGTGTAAATGATGCATATGCTAATTATGTTTTATATTGGAATTTGTCACATAACTAAAGTAAAGAAAACACATTCACCAATGTACACATTGTAATATAAGTAAAGTCAAAGACCAATGTTTTTATATTTCATTTCTCCAAAAAATATGGTGTTATGGTACAAAATTTGGGCTCACACCCTCAAAATACATATACATTTGATCGATACAATAACCATTACATCTACGCATGTGGTGTCGGATGTCTGTCATGATAGCATACTATGGTGTTTGTGAGACGTCGAAAGAGTCGCACCCATGTATGGGGCACACCCACCATCTTTCGTTGCATCGCTTCTGGCATATCCTCTACCTGTACCATGGGAATCATGTGCATCAAACGAGACACGTTTCCCTGCACATTTTGAAGCACTCTCTCCACATCTCCTTTTGTTGGCTCATCCCCCCAGTTCCTTCGTTGGTTTCATGGGAATCCATCCGGCCGTCATGGACCTACGCATTCACAACAAAGCATTTTTGTCAGAATACTTGACACAATCCAAAAACAAATCATTTTTCTCTTTAAAAAACACAAAAAAATGAAATATATTTGAAAAAATGTTCATAACTATGTCTCTATAGGAGGAACCTAGTGGAAATGGCATGTCTCAGTCTCCTCTAAAGTCAATCCTTGCATAAGGTTATTCCTCCAAGGCTATCACCTTTCAGCGCCACTAGAAGAAGAACTCGTCATTGTAGGGGATTGGTACCCTACCACCTCCCATCCGCCTCATCACCTTGGTCCATCATGGCATGTTTGGATCAAGCGGTCTATGTGGAGAGATCTTGACTCTAGGGCTCAATCCTGGAACTCGCTCGAAGAAAAAACTACACAAGATGTATGTGAACCTGAAGTTCCTCTTCCTACCTTGTTTGCAGTCTATCAACTAGTTCTTCATGGTATCCAATAGTGAGGTGCACCAATCATATATTGTGTTTCATAATCACTCCATGGAGTATAACATCAATGGCCTTGATGCTTGATGCAATGAGGATAACCCCATGATCCATGTCAACATGAGAACGACGATCTTTAAACTCAAGTTGTTGATCGCCCGAATAGGGAGTTGGCTCCCTACCTTTTCTATGCCTACAACATAGTGAGTGGCGATGTAGCCCTCTATGTTCATGCCACTCCCAAATCCCCTATCTTTGAGGCTCACCACCTCACCCCGACATGACAACCCTTCAGAAAGTAGATATCCTCGACTTCAATTCTCAATGGTTTCCCATCGAGGTTGAAGACCTCTGTATCCGGATCCCAAAAGTTCACCAGCATTTGGGGCAGCCTCACTTGAGCCCTCATCCCTTTGAGATCCCAAAACATATAAATCTCGTATATTCTTAATGCTAATTGGGCCCCCGAAGCTCTTTCCACTGCAACATCAACTTCCCTGTGCTCTATTTCTCTCCAATCCAATACCATCTTGCAAGAAAAAATCCATTTTTGAGTCAAATTCCTTTAAGAAAAAAAAACAAGTTACGAACTTGTATGCGAGATACAGTTTACACAGTCATGTATAGGGTTTCATGTACATGGTTTTTTTTTATACCAGTCACGTATAGGGTTGTGTATACATGACCCAATGATCTACATCCCGTGTATACCCTAATTCCTAATTTGTGCATTAAAAAACTCAAAAAGTGAGACCTAATTTCAAATTCTAATCCACTAGAAATGAAGAGGAGGTAAAGAGTAATTACTTGGTCCAGACGGTTGCAAATTTTTTCGCTCGTAGCTCCCACAATTGACACTTGAAGATCATGGGAAATTTGGTCCAAAATGCACTATTTGGGTGAAAATGTGAAATGGTACGATAGAATTGGTTATTTTTACTATTTATAGAAAAACTTTACCCACTTTTCATAGTTTTTCTAATATTTTGGCCTAGTGGACTAATAGTGCAGTGGAAGGAGTTGGTTTTGGTAGTTTTATTCAGCGATTCTTGTAGTTTCTAGCATTCTTTTGCCTGTTCGTGACTTTGGCAGGTATTATTTCTTTAACCAGCATATAAGATAGGCCCTCACTCCATTTTGCACACTTGCATTATCCTCTAACTGTGATTCATATTCCTTAGGTACAAACTCATTTGTTAGTGACACGGAACCTCCTTACTGCTACTAGAAGTGTCGTTAGTGAATGGTAGAGGCTTACCAAACATGGGTGCCCTAGTTATAAACTCTATGTCATCTGGTTCCCATGCAGATATTATTCCATAAAGATTGGGAGTCCTTTATAGTTCCAATATGACTTTGTGTTTGAGCCTCATATTCCTACTCATAATCATGTTGAGTTATACCTATGGGACTTCCACGAGTCTAGTTTAATCTCTTTTCCGACTCTCTCAAAAAGCAAAAGGATTGTCGAGTGAACTTGTCTCTTTCACACTCGTAAATTGGATTTGAAAGGACGTCTATTTGGTGTAATCTTAACCCTTTTTTGGACCAAGTAGACTAATTTTGAAAAAGGAACACTGTAGTCCTAGAAGAGTTCTCATGGGTATTGTTTTATACTTTTTCGGACCTAGGGGACTAAATTTACGAAAAAGGACATTCTTTGGAGTTAAGTTGTAATTGCATCTCACCCTCTTTCTTGTAGTACTAAGCCTATTGTTGGTTCATGCTTTCGCATTATAACCCTATTATCTCAGAATTTTGCATCATCAACCAAGCAGAGCCTTGTTTATATCCTTTGCAGCTTGGCACCTTGTACCTTACAAGGAAACATTCCCCCGAGTGTCCATATCCTGCATGCACCTCCTTGCATTGAGCATAGGTATGTTCCACTGCTGGAACCAGTTTCTTACTCGCGACACTTGTTTCATCCTCTGTATCATAGAATTCATTTTTCTAAGAAAAAACAAAAAAAGACGGGCGGGAAAAGAATAATATCTCATGTTGGCAGCAGTTGTGTCGCATGTTGAATAGAGCAAAAATATTTGAGTCCACTTGTCATCCAAAGTTTGGGTTTAGCATGACCTTAGGAAGCTGAGCTCGTTACTTAATATTGTACTCCTTTGATTGGTTACTCTTCCAATCCCTATGGAGAGTTTGATTGGTGCCTCCTACATCACAAAGTTTCATCATTGAGATCATGATACCAGAGTCATCCATATGTCTCATGCTCTTGTTCAAAGGATGTATATAAGCATGTGTCAGCCATTTCTCAGAACTATTGACTTTGCATGTCGTCCATACCCTTAGTGTGTCTTAGAGTTACATGAATTTGTTGTCCTACTGTGCACCCTAGTCCTACTTTCCTTATGGGTAGGTAACCTTGAACCCAACAGTTGACATCTCCCCATTGGTTGTTGATTGGGGGGTTTCCCTTATGTTTGATGGAAAGAAATCTATTCACAAATTTGGATTCATGTAGTGTCTTGGATGTCATTAGCCTTATTGGTGCTTTCCTCACCTTTGTCGACAATTTTCCTTATTGGATTCTATTCAGAGGGTCCTTTTCATGCACTACTTGCATCTGGTGCATGCAAAAGACACACAGGGTCATGAGTTCGTGAACATGTTCTTCATCCGATTTCCTCCAAATCATCAAGCTACTACTTTGTACCTAATGTTGACTGATGAGAGATGCCTTAATGCTCTCCTTTAAGTGGGGCTCCTTCCATCGAATTCAACTCATCTATTTTAGAAATGAGGCCTAGATTCCTATGAGTACCTAGAGGCTTGCAGTCATTAGTGGCAAGTTCTCTCACCATCGACAGTTGTGAATACATCAATGTCTCCTGATCAATGGATTCTTCAAGTGTTCAACCTCAACTCCTTTATTCACACTTGTAAGAATGTACTCGGTGCCTTGATACCTACTTTCATTATCAGTAGGTTGTCTCACATTTTTTAATGGTATACCTTAATGACCAGTAATCAAATGAAGTCTCATTGTGTTTGACCTCAATTCCTTTATTCACATGATGTATACTTGCACCTTTGGTGGATCGTGTAGAAGACTTGAAGACATCAGTTCATAGTTGCATCTTTCCTGAGTTGTTGCTATCATTCATTGGAACAATACCTATATGACTTCAGTGATCATGGGAGATCAAATTGTACTTCATTGTATATAGAAATCTTCAGATTGATTTTGAGATTGGTTTTCACTGGGCCTTTTTCGTGACTATGACAGCCTATGGCATGTATCTACCTTTGTATTTCATATTCATGGCCATGAATAGTTTTATGGTATATTTCCACATGGATCTGCAATGTAATTCAAATTGGAAGCCATGTGCACAAAGTCATTATGGATTGTAATATTCTTATGAGCAACTAGTTCATCTAGTTGAGTCTCCACTACTCCACTTCTGGGAATTATAATGTATTTCAGCCATTGCAGATAATCCTCTGAACTCACACATTAGGGGGCATCTATTATAGCAAGATTTGCCTCACCCCATTCAACTTGCTCAGAAGGCCTTTTTCATTTCCCTATGCAAACTTGAAGTCCCTTTTTGCAATTCCCAGAGATAAAAAACATATTTTCCCACATATACGCGCCCTATACATAGGTATACGTAGGTAGCACCATTACAAGAAGCGTACATTGGGTTTTGTGCCCAAAATTAAAAAATGGTGTTGGGTTTCCATGTCACGTCATGAGATCCATGATCCTTGACCTTCCATAAACTGGAAACATTCTAACTTGACTCTTCAGTTCATTTGAAGGCTATAAATAGGCCATATCCAAGTTGTGGAAGAGGGAGAAGAATTCAACTTTGAGAGCAAAGTTATTGATCTGGAGAAATTATTCACTTCATATTGAGTCTGCATCCCTTTGTCCTTTTAAGACTGAGCACATTGTTCAGCCCACAAGCTCTTCCCTATTTGATTGAGAACCTTAGTGTCTCTCTTATATGAGCTTGCCTTTGGTGGAGAATTGAAGTGGTGAAGGCCCATCTGGAAGGGAATTAGTTTCTTGGTTTCGAGACGTACTGACACAGAAGTTTGTCATTCATACACTTATGTTGATCATATTTTAATTGAAATACTCTTTTCTCGTCCAATTAATGTCTTGCAAATATTTGAATTGTTATTCATGGGCATATCTATTATTAATATTGATGGATTACGCTATTATATATGCTAACTTTATATATTATCACCATATGCGTGTGTATCTTGGTTGTTGAGAACAAGTTGTAGGTGTATAGATTTGATTCAAGTGCTCAACGGTGGACTTCATTGAACATCTGGATTAGGTACGATCTTTACATTGTCTTGTTAGCATGTTTGTTTATATAGCATACTTGAGATTAGAGTTGATTTCTGCAATCATTTCCGTCTGTTGTGGTTTACCCCATGCCAGAGTGATTTTCCTCGTAACAGAGTGAAACAAAAAGCATTCATGACTGAAACGAGCACTCTTAACGCAATCGAAAAGTCCTCTCAGCCCAAAAATGTACGAAAATGGAAGAAAACATAGATGAGGTAACTTGGCTTCACGATCTCGATCTACAACAGGAGCGGGTCTTCAAACAGGCTCTGATACCATGTTCAGCAACACGGGTATCCCAACAGAGGACAAACACCTTCAGTGACCACTCACACAACCAGATCAAAGATCAATAAACTGATGTTTTAACATGGTAAATCACCTATATGGAAACATCCATGACCCCAACCAACACAACAACTTGGAGCAGTTTATTAATGCAAAAGAAAAAGATTACAAAGAGATTTTACAATAGAGTTTCTCACAATCGATCATCGACAAATAACCCTCCATGCTCTTTAAATAGAGATCATGGACCAATCGGTTGTTAAGCCACAGATCAATGGCTTTTAATATCGAGGAGAATATGAACCATGGATCACTCTATGTCGGGAAAATATCGTGACCGTCGGATTTCCTAACTACAAATGCATATTAATGCATACTAAGGAAACACACTAAGAAACACACTTTTACCTAATGACACATTAGACCAAGTAGATATAGACTTGGATCACCTATGCCTGTCAAATATAGACTTGGACACTAACCTCAAATTTCTTTAAACAAATATTTGGTGGAAAGAAATCAAAAGCAACATCACAAATAAAGAATCTTATACTAGAATTTTTAGTGGAAATCCATAAAGAAGAATGTGAAAAGAATGGATCGAGATTGGATACCACGATGAAAGAGGGTGGCCATACATTTTCCCAAGTACATTAGAGGACATAGCATATAAATGTCCCAAAGTGGAGGAAGCAAAAGAAAAAACATGGAGCTAGACTAAATTGAAAGAAAACTTTTTAAACATACTTTCCTTCTGCCCTGTAGAAGTAAGGATTGCACCTAGGTACTACAGTGAAAGATATAAGATATTTAGTGAAAAATCGATTAGACATAATAGGGAGGACAAAGGCAAGTCGAAGTTCGAAGAGGGGTCAAATTCGACTTGTCATGGAATAATGCTAGTCAATTAAAGGGATGGAATTCTTACAACAAATAAGGTGGAAATGAAGACTAAAAAATTTGTTGTTAAGAGTTTTAGATGGAAAAATGATCATCCAAAGTACATAAACCAATGAAATTTGTCTACAAACTAAATAAGAAATAATGCACACCAAAAGGAGAATATAGGATCAACCTCCCTACATCATACAATGAGATTAAAGAGGGAGAGAGAAAACTTGATGAAACCAAATCCCTTGAATGGATGAAATCCAAGGTCAAGACAATGGAAGTCGATATCTATAATAATGAAAGACCCAAAATGAAAAGAATTAGGGATTGTTGGTCAAAAAGAAAACAAAGGAGGTAATGACTTATTGAAATAATATCAAGACCTATTTACAATGGACTAAAAGGACTTGAAAGGATTAGCTAGTCCCATTAGCAAATCCAATTAATAGAAGGCCATACAAACGTTTTTCAAGGTTACATTGCCTAAGGAAAACCCCCGAGTACTTCCCCTAATTTCAAGGATGGTGTTATCAGATATAGTTGTCAAAGGGTCGCAGGACTACCAAGTCTGTGGTCTACACAGAAGCATCCAAATGTAGCATTCAAAAGAAGCCCATTTCGGTTTGAAATACTGACAGGCAAGTGGATTCAATTTGTGTTCGTAGGATCTGAGCGAGAGAAAGAACAACTGTCATATCATAAATATTAAGTCGTGACCGTCAAATCTCATCAGAGAGAAATCGACGATGGGGAGTCATTACGGGATCATGATGCAAATTAAAGTATCTGCTAGTTGTGATCCCACAATCGCTCATGTCTATTGATATTTCAGCAGGGGACACATGTCAGGTGATCTTGTACTCCGAGAGAAAGCAATCAGAAGTTGATTAAGTAAAGGACTCTCGAAGGCCCAAAGCCTGAAATCCTGAAGTAAATCTTGGTCGTCCAAATCAAGAGGCCATGCATCACCAGATATCTCACTTCAGAGAATTGTGCGAGCAAGCAGGAGAAAAAGGCTCGAAGCCCGAACTCTCGAAGTAAATCTCAGTCGTCCAAAACTGTCAGGAATTCGGAACTTTGGAGAATTGCGCGAGAAAGAAGGAGAAAAAGGAATGAATCCTGAACTCCCGAAATAAATCTCGGTCGTACAAAACAAGAGGACATGTAACGCCAGATCTCTCACTTCAGGAATTTGGCACTTTAGAGAATTGCACGAGAAAGAAGGAGAAAAAGGCCTGAAGCTCGAACTCTTGAAGTAAAACTTGGTCATCCAAAACAAGAGGACACACATTTCTAGATCTCTCACTTCGAGAATTCGTCACTTCGAATAATTGCGCGAGAAAGCAAGAGAAAAAGGCTCAAAGCCCGAACTCCCAAAGTAAATCTCGGTCGTCAAAAACAATAGGACACGCGGTGCCTGATCTCTCACTTTTGGAATTCGGCACTTCGGAGAATTGTGTGAGAAAGCAGTAGAAAAAGGCATGAAGCCCGAACTCCTGAAGTAAATCTCGGTGGTCTAAAACAAGAGGACACGTGGCGCCAAATCTCTCACTTTAGGAATTCATCACTTCGGAGAATTATAAGAGCTATGCATTGAAAAGGACCAAAGCCCAAACTCTAGAAGTAATTTTGAGTCATTGATCTTTGCAGTAGGAAGAGGGGTCCATCGAAGAGCGGTGAGTGGCAGAAAAAGTGGAGATTTCCCAGATCGCATATTGTGACCAGATCGATGGCCACGCTTCATTGTGGGGACAGAACATGCTTGAACGATAAAATTCTTGAGTGGTCCCGCAATTGAAACCATGGTATAATAAAAGAGCTACATGGCGGAAGGTGGTGGATTGTGGGCTCAAACATGGTGTGGATCCAAAATGCATTTGACGACCCTACAATAACGTGCTTATATATCATCTAATCCAACAGTAGAGTGTCGAAACCGCCTAGGAATTGAGCCTCATCCCGATACTGATGAGAGATCGATTAATGAAAAAGGAGTGATGGTTGAAACCTCGACTCACTCCATAAATAGAAGTCATGGAGGGTCTGTACATGGAGACAGCATTGTCATCCTGAGGTGCCCCTATGGGTGGTTTTTCCTTAGGCCCATGCTACTTTGAGTTTGCGTCTGACAAAAGAATACACGCACGGTCTGATAGAAGGTTCCACAGACGTTCCTTGAATGGGATGGCCAGATCACACTCATGGTAGTTGTGGATTGATCTGATGTAAATAGATCAGTTTTTTTTTTTTGTAAATGGGGGGATGTTCTTCATAGGCTGGGGAGATGAGAGAGTTTCAAGAGCAGGGCTTTGTAATTTTTCCATTTGTATGCCTGAGGGTTTGGATTATAAATAGATGTTATTGAAGATTCCTTTGAATCATTTTTATCAGACCATATTCTTAGTTTACATGTTGTTTTTGTTTTCCTTCTTGTTTGAATGTAATCTCTATGATTTATGGATCCCTGAGGCAATGGAGGATTTTTTTCTATCATGCCCATCTTTCATGGTCCATCGGATATTTCCAATTTTTCTTATTGTCTGAATGTAGTAGCTATGATTCATGGATTCTTTAGGTGGTGGAGGATCTATTGTTATCTTTCCCATGTTCATCGTTCATCACTCAAACACTTCATGTTTTCCTTTCTATCTAGATGTAATCTTTCTTATTTATGGATCCCTAAGGCGATGGAGGATCTGTTGTTATCATGCCCATCTTTCATGGTTCACCAGATATTTTATGTTTTCTTCTTGTCTAGATGTAGTATCTCTCTGATCTATGTATTATCACCATATGCTTGCGTATCTTGGTTTTTGAGAATAATTTGCAGTTTTATAGATTTGAGTTAAGTGCTCAACGGTGGACTTCATCGAACATCCGGATGAGGTAGGATCTTTATATTGTCTTGTTATCATGTTTGTTTATATAGCATACTTGATATTAGAGTTGATTTCTGTAGTGATTTCCATCTATTGTGGTTTACCCCATGTCATAGAGTGATTTTCCTCATAACAGAGTGAAACGAACTGAAACGAGCACTCTGAACGCAATCAAATAGTCCTCTCAACCCAAAAATGTACAAAAATGGAAGAAAACACAGATGAGGCAACTCGGCTTCACGATCTCGATCTACAACTGGAGTGGGTCTTCAAACAGGCTCTGATACCATGTTCAACAACACGGGTATTCCAACAGAGGACGAACACCTTCAGTAACCACTCACACAACCAGATCAAAGATCAATACACTGATGTTTTAACATGGTAAATCCCCTACAGGGAAACATCCATGGCCCCAGCCAACATGACCACTTGGATCATTTTATTAATGCATAGGAAAAAGATTACAGAGAGATTTTACAATAGCATTTCTCACAATCGATCATCGACAAATAACCCTCCATGCTCTTTAAATAGAGATCATGGACCAATCGAGTGTTAAGACACAGATCAATGGCCCTTAATATTGAGGAGAATATGAACCGTGGATCACTCTATGTCAGGAACATATTGTGACCGTCATATTTCCTAACTACAAATGCATATTAATGCATACTAAGGAAACACACTTTTACCTAACGACACATTAGACCAAGTAGATATTAGCTAACTCCTAAGTGTCTAAATACACTAACAACATTTTGGTGGATCACCTATGCCCATCAACTATAGACTTGGACACTAACCTCAAATTTCTTTAAACAAATATTTGGTGGAAAGAAATCAAAAGAAACATCACAAATAAAGAATCTTATACTAGAATTTTTAGTGGAAATCCATAAAGAAGAATGTGAAAAGAATGGATCAGGATTGGATACCATGATGAAAGAGGGTGGCCATACATTTTCCCAAGTACATTAGAGGACATAGCATATAAATGTCCCAAAGTGGAGGAAGCAAAAGAAAAAACATGGAGCTAGACTAAATTGAAAGAAAACTTTTTAAACATACTTTCCTTCCACCCTGTAGAAGTAAGGATTGCACCTAGGTACTACAGTGAAAGATATAATATATTTAGTGAACAATCGATTAGACATAATAGGGAGGACAAAGGCAAGTCGAAGGTCAAAGAGGGGTCAACTTTGACTTGTCATGGAATAATGCTAGTCAATTAAAGGGATGGAATTCTTACAACAAATAAGGTGAAAATGAAGACTAAAAAAATTGTTGTTAAGAGTTTTAGATGGAAAAATAATCATCCAAAGTACATAAACCAATGAAATTTGTCTACAAACTAAATAAGAAATAATTCACACCAAAAGGAGAATATAGGATCAACCTCCCTACATCATACAATGAGATTAAAGAGGGAGAGAGAAAACTTGATGAAACCAAATCCCTTGAATGGATGAAATCCAAGGTCAAGACAATGGAAGTCCATATCTCTAATAATGAAAGACCCAAAATGAAAATAATTAGGGATTGTTGGTCAAAAAGAAAACAAAGTAGGTAATGACTTATTGAAATAATATCAAGACCTATTTACAATGGACTAAAAGGACTTGAAAGGATCAGCTAGTCCCATTAGCAAATATAATTAATAGAAGGCCATACAAACGTTTTTCAAGGTTACATTGCCTAAGGAAAACCCCCGAGTACTTCCCCTCATTTCAAGGATGGTGTTATCACATATAATTGTCAAAGGGTCATAGGATGACCAAGTCCATGGTCTACACAGAAGCATCCAAATGCAGCATTCAAAAGAAACCCATTTTGGTTTGAAATACTAACAGGCAAGTGGATTCAATTTTTAGTCGTAGGATCTAAGCGAGAGAAAGACCAGCCATCAGATCAACAAGATTAAGTCACGACTGTCAGATATCCTCGGAGAGAAATCGATGGTGGGGATTCATTGCAGGGATCATGATGTAAATTAAAGTATCTATCAGTTGTGAGCCCGCAATCGCTCACGACTATTGACCTTTCAGCAGGGGACACATGTCAACTGATCTCCTACTCTGGGAGAAAGCAAGCATAAGTTGAGTAAGTAAATGAATCTTGAAGGCCCAAATCTTGAACTCCCGAAGTAAATATCAGTCGTCCAAATCAAGAGGCCACGCGTCACCAGATATCTCACTTCAAAAATTTGGCACTTCGAAGAATTGTGCGAGCAAGAAGGAGAAAACGGCCCGAAGCCCGAACTCCCAAAGTAAATCTTGGTCATCCAAAACAAGAGGACACACAGCACCAGATCTCTCACTTCAGGAATTCGGAACTTTGGAGAATTGCATGAGAACGCAGGAGAAAAAGGCATGAAGCTCGAACTCTCAAAGTAAACTTGGGTCATACAAAACAAGAGGACATGTGGTGCCAGATCTCTTACTTCAAGAATTCGACACTTTAGAGAATTGCGCGAGAAAGTAGGAGAAAACGGCCCGAAGCCCGAACTCCCGAAGTAAATCTTGGTCATCCAAAACAAGAGGACACGCAATGACAGATATCTCACTTCAAGAATTTGGCACTTCAAATAATTGCGTGAGAAAGCAAGAGAAAAAGGCTCGAAGCCCGAACTCCCGAAGTAAATCTCGGTCGTTGAAAACAAGAGGACACGCGGTGCCTAATCTCTCACTTCTAGAATTCGGCACTCTGGAGAATTGTGCAAGAAAGCAGGAGAAAAAGGCCTAAATCCCAAACTCCTGAAGTAAATATCGGTCGTCCAAAACAAGAGGACACGCGGCGCTAGATCTCTCACTTCAGGAATTCAAAACTTCGGATAATTATAAGAGCTATGCATTAAAAAGGACAGAAGCCCAAAATCTCGAAGTAATTATGATTCGTTGATCTTCGCAGTAGGAAGCAAGGTCCATCGAGGAGCGGTGAGTGGCAGAAAAAGTGGGGATTTCCCAGATCACATATTGTGACTAGATCGACGGCCATGCTTCATTGGGGGGATGGAACATGCTCTAACAATAAAATTCTTGAGCAGTCTCGCAATTGAAACCATGGTATAACAAAAGAGATACATGGCAGAAGGTGGTGGATTGTGGACTCAAGCGTGGTGTAGATCCAAACCACCTTTGACGGCCCCGCAATAGCATGCTTATATAGTGTCTAATCCAAGAGCAGTTTGTGGTAGCCCCCTAGGCATTGAGCCTCATCCCGATCCCGATGAGAGATCGGTTAATGAAAAAGGAGTGATGGTTGAAATCTTGACTCACTTCATAAATAGAACTCATGGAGGGTCTGGATGTGGAGATACCATTGTCAACCCAAGGTGCCCCTATGGATTGTTTTTCTATAGGCCCATGCTACTTTGAGTTTGTGTCTAACAAAAGAATACATGCATGGTCTGACAAAAGGTTGCACAGACATAAATCCTTGAATGGGATGACTAGATCACACTCCTGGTAGTTGTGGACTGATCTGATCTAAATATATCAGTTTAGTTTTTATAAATGGGGGGGTGTTCTTCAGAGGCTAGGGAGACGAGAGAGTTTCAAGAGAAGGGCTCTATAATTTTTTCGTTTGTATGTCTGAGGGTTTGGATTGTAAATAGATGTTATTGAAGATTCCTTTGAATTGTTTTTATCAGACCATATTCTTAGTTTACACGTTGTTTCTGTTTTCCTTCTTGTCTGAATGTAATTTCTCTGATTTATGGATCCCTGAGGCGATGGAAGATTTTTTTCTATCATGCCCATCTTTCATAGTCCATCAGATATTTCCAATTTTTCTTATTGTCTGAATGTAGTAGTTGTGATTCATGGATTCCTGAGGTGGTGGAGGATTTGTTGTTATCTTTCCCATGTTCATCGTTCATCACTCAAACCCTTCATGTTTTCCTTTTTGTCTATATGTAATCTCTCTGATTTATGGATCCCTGAGGCGATGGAGGATCTGTTGTTATCATGCCCATATTTCATGGTTCACCAGATATTTTATGTTTTCTTCTTGTCTAGATGTAGTATCTCTCTAATCTATGGATTCCTGAGGCAGTAGAGGATCTGTTGTTATCTTTCCCATTTTTCATGGTTCATCACTCAAACATTTTATGTCTTCTTTCTCCTTATCACCACATAAATCCTTTTGTGTGATAGGCAGTTTAAATGCCTTCCTTATTCATGATACTTATGACTCCATAACCCAATGGTCCTGAAATGATCTAAAGTTACTTATGTTATCTTTTCCTCTCCCTACAGTGTCACTGATCCACATACTCAAACCATTTTAATCCTTTTACTTTTATTTTGACTGGTATTGGGCTTATCCTCTTTTAGTCTGAGGGTGACTCTCAGTGCTAAAATTAATGGTGTCATTGTTGGGAATGAAAGTGAAGATATATTCCCTAGGAGAATGACAACAAATAGATCCAGTTTTAGATGGTGAACTGAAAATGGACATATAATTCTGACTGCTTACCATTCACCATGGCAACTCCATTGTTCGAAAATCTATTTGTGACTCCACTGGTTTGAAATGGACAATATTTTAGCTCAAAGGTATGTTTTCTGTGATTTTTCAAGGATAGTTGGTTTCCCTAATTGTTATAACCCTAAATTGCACCATACATGCATACCTGGCATCAGGCCATCTTACTTACTATTTTTGCCAAGCCAATACAGAACAGCTCTTCTTAAAAACACTATTTTTGAAGATGTACGCGCCCTGCACCACTAATGCCCACATATGTGCGCTAGCTGCACCACTACTACCTGCGTATGTATGCTAGTTGAACCATTATATCCCGCGTATACCCACAAAATTTGCAAAAAATAAAAAGTTGCAAGGGATTCATTGAGATTACTAGATATTGGGTGGTTTCTTAACCAATTGACTTCCTATAGCCTGTCACCCAACAGAATAACCATATTTTTGTCATATAAAAAGAGGTGTTGGGGTCTCATTCCAAGGAGAAACATAGAAATAGTGAAACTCTGCCCATTTTTCTTTCCCCCCTTGCCCCAAGAATTTGCAGCCACATTGTAAGTTTTGAGCCAGAATTCCCTATTCTTGCCTTTTTTTCCTCATCCATAAGCCTATGCATATTCTCTAGAGAGAAGTGTGAGAGAAGAAAGATACGTGGAAGCAGTTGGAGCTTGGTGAAGAGGAGCTCAGGACCGGGTTCGAGGAGTAGTCGTCGATCTCATTTTGTAAGTAACTCTATGAGATTAATATAAATAAGTACTTTTTCCGTCCTGCCATATGATGTGTTCAATCTTCATGTTTTATATACATTTTGTTATGACATCTAACCCACTAATTTGTATATAGAATGCATGTTTGTAGTTTTTTGTTTGTCTTTTGGTGAATGCAGGTCATCCTTGGGAGGAGATTTGCAGTCGAGAAGCGACTGAATGCAAAGGGATTGACACCGGACGCGGAGTTTAAGATAAGACTATTGGATCCATATACTTTGTACTTTATGCATGAATGTGGGGTGTTGTTGGGATAGTTGTTAAAAGTAGGAGACTTTAGCTGGTTAGCTCTTCCTACACTTTAGAACCCTAGTGTAGTCCGTAGGGCGGTTTTCCCACTATATCATAATTTGCGACCATATTGGGGATCCTCTAGGGTTTTTAGGGGATCTTTTTGGGTGTTTTAATTGGTTTAATTACCTCTTTGAGTTCTCTGTAAGTTACTAAGTCTTTAATGGATTCTGTTTTTCCATACCAGTACTCCCTGCCTTGTCAGATTTGACTATTGGTTTTTTTTTTGGAGAAGTTACAGAGGTGTACGCGGCTTGTAGTGGGTTTGCATGCGTACATACGAGCCCTACCTTTGGACAGCCGTGTACATACGCAGGTTGCGTATGTGTCAGTAGCGTGGTTGTATCAGGAAGCCTTTTTCTCAAGAAGAGGCAGTCATCCTCTTCCCTGATTGAATTCTGACTTCTCAGGGGTTTCTTGATTTAGTCCTGGTCTCTGTAGTTACAGTCTTTGAGCCTAGGTTTGATGTCAGTTTCTTTATCTTTTAATGATTGCTTGTGTTTTTGCTGAAAGGGTTTTTTTTATGAGTCTGTGAGTATTTTATGTTTAAGCCTTTGTGGTTCATTCAGTGACTCCCTGCGATCCGTAGTAGACCTAAAGTAAGTTTCTTGGGTCTTGTCTTGTCTTTACTTTTCCCTTTTACTTGCTTTAGAATAAAAGGAAAGAATTCATTTTCAAGTTTCTTATTTTGAAGCATATGAAAAAAAAAAAATCTTGTTTAATTAAGTAGTTAGGTTAGTTGTCTTTACTTGTCAGGAAGAAGAGTGCTTTCATAAGTACTTTACTGAATACTTAGGACTTTAAGTAGCTCGTTGTTGAGCAAAATTCAATTTTGATTTTTTCTTTTAAAGGATCTTAGAAAGAAAAGTCAGTTAGAAAAGTTGGTTAAAGAGTTTTCAATTTGCAAATCTTTGTTTGTTGAAGAAGAAGTAATTTTGTTTCCAGCATTTGTTCTTCTCTTTAGTCTCTTTACAAACACCATCAATTTCATATATGTTCCTTTGACTTAAAATAAACCACTTAAAATTAACGCTTAATTAAAATTAATCAGACTTTCATGTTTGTAGGGTCCATCGACTAGATTAGGCTAGAGCCTTGATTTAGGTTGGAGAGGAAACTCTTCAAGGCTATAAAAAAAAACATAGATGTCTGTGATAGGGAGTGAAAAAGTATAGTAACATGGAAATTATCTGGGACCCCCCTCTAACACAGGGGTTAAACATGAGGTCACGTGCGGAAAGGTAGTGGAGATAACCCCTCCAAAGCCGGACCAATCTTAGCGGAGGAATGCATATAGAGAACTTATCTTGGGATTACGTTGATCGTATTTGCCATGGAGCTTCATGGGTCCTGAATATGTTTGAGGTCCTCATTCATCTTGCGAAACACTTGATTTTGATACCCTCGATAGGTTTTGGGCTTGATACCCTGGTCATTGTGGTCCACCCGACTTTCGATTGTACCCGCCTGGTAGTTGTTCACGAGATGGAAACCTAGTTGCCTTGATTTTAGGGACTTACACAAGTGACTGCAGGGGTATACCATGGTACCTAGGGAAGACATCAGGCCATGCTTTGCAGAGTATACCTGGAGGGTGCTTCTGTGTTTGAGTTTCACTTGCACCGATAAGTTTCTCTAGTGTTGGTTGTTGTAATTGTTCTTCCAACTAGTAATAGTGGCTTGCTTGTTGTATCTCATAGGAACTTTTTTTAGTGGGTGTTTAGTATTCAACGTTAGAAGAGCCTTAGTGTGTCATTGATATTCTCACATAGTGGAAGATCAAGAGCTCCACCGGTCATGAAGGCTTTTGGGCGTGCCACCGGTTAACTTGGAGCCACCACCGCCATCGCGAAGGCAAAGACTAGACTAGCAAGGATCTTTTGAGGCGACCGGGCCACAAGAAATTGTACCCAAGACACCTCCGAGAGGAGAACACTTGTATCTGGAGGAACCAACTATTTCTAACCTTGGAGCTGAAGCTCTCAATCCGTACAAGCCTCTTATCACTTACTTGTCGACGCCACTTTTGATACAGCTTTCCCCTCCAAGGGTAACGCATCAAGAGCGTCAAATAGTCCTGCAAGCAGCGATGGAAGAAAATGTTGCTACTTCATCAAGGAGTCCTCATACTCCCTCTATGGCTACTACAAATCCACCTCCTAAATCACCTTCGCAGGTCCGAACCACTATGGTCTCAACTGCCTCTACCTTGGGCAGTGGTATGATTCTGTCCATGGTGGTGATCACTGCACCGTTTACACAGAGTGCAACGGGCCATCCATTTTCATACTGGATGCCCAACTTTGACACGAACTCGATCCTCACCTACTCCACCCTAGAGACTTTGGGTCTGGGGGAAAGGAGCTCTAACGCTCCTCTGTAAGGGTCCATGGGGGGAACCTCAGCCCCCTATAAATCTTTCCCTTACGGCGGGGGTCATATACCTCCGTCATCCCCATCACTTGGAGGTTCTTCTCAGTAGCCCGCCTGACCAAACATGAATCACAGCTTGTTCGGAGAAGGTACTCAAGGACCTCCTTCCAATACCACATCGGTGGGTTCTTTTCCGTTCTCTTTGTTCAATGCATTTGGTAACAATGCATTCTCGTCAGTTGCCATCTCAACCGGGGGCAACCCTAGTTTTGGATCACAAAATCTTGTGCAGGGTATTATTTTTGCACAGGGGGCACACACTTCTCAAGGACCTTGGATTCTATGGTAGGTATCAGTTCCCTCTTCAGGGATGTCGACCGGGGGCAACCCCTTCCATGGTTAATGGAACCCCGGGAAAGGCTCAGTACTTATGCGCTTTGGATTGGCAAGGGGCAACCCTTTTCAGAACATTTGGAACACAACGTCGAGAGCGATCCCTTCTCAGCGCTCAACGTCCTGTTACGGGAGTCAGCCGATGATGTCTCAACCAACGCATTATCTGAATGTTATCCTAGGCCATGGTTTTTACCAGAACCCGGGCCAGCAACCTAACTTTTCCTAGCAACCTGGTGCCAGCCAAATCCCAAGCTCCTATACTCCTGTACATACTCAACAACCTAAGCTATCATTTCTCGAAACTTTGCATTTGCTAGACTTGTCAAGATTATTGAATGACCCAATCTGTCACGATCCACGTTGGCCTGCTATGCCGACAAGCTACCCTCGGACATTCCAAAGTTTGAAGGCAATCCTAATGAATATCCAGGGGAACATGTGACTACCTTTCACTTATGGTGCTCGTCCAACTCTTTGAGAGACGAATTCGTCCAGTTGTGTTTGTTTCAACGCACTCTTATCAGGAGTGCCACAAAATGGTACATCGAGCTTGACCTCTCAAGATACTCTACTTTTGGAGAATTGGAAATGGTTTTCTTAAATCATTTTCAATTACATGTGAGATACGATGTTGGCACTGAACTTTTAGACAACTTTGAGCAGACAAAGGCTGACCATATCTCTGATCACATCCGAGAATGGAGGCACCAGAAGAGTTTGATTAAAGTACCAGTTCCACTAGCATTCCTGCTGGAATGGTTCTTTAAGTCTTTGGTACCCCAATTATCCAAGGACGTAGCAACGTCGGGGGACTTTTCAGAGGAAGAGGCGATAATGAGAGCTCAATAGCTAGAGCTGATTTACTCTTAGTCTGGCTTGCTTTACAAAGTTTTTCCAGATGTTCCATGGTCTATTCTTGATAAGACCGGACACAAGTTTGGACCACATGCTGACAGCATTGTTGGTTGAGCACAAGCAAAGCCCATTGATCTGATGTCAAACCAATTGAAACAATTTTTCATACAGCAGACAGTGGCCAGCCCAACTCTTAGTTGGGTTTCTCCCCTGCTCAGATGTTGGATGTACATAGCATGCAATTGACGAACCCAAAGGCCAACCAACAGACCGAAGGGAAGAAAAAATAGTGAAAGAAGGGTAAGGGGGATAAGAAACAACCCAATAATGTTGGCGGAGGAAGCACATAGAGAAATAAGTCTAAGTATCCATGCAACCTTTGTGCGGAAGACCACCCGACTAACATGTGCCCTCGACTCGCGGAGGCCCAAAATGTATTGGTGCAGCAGCATCCTGCAGTGTTAACGAACCCATTTCCTATGGGAAAAATTTAACTCAATCCTCTGTGAACGGGAATGGGGGCAGTCAAGGACCCCCTTCATCATCTAGTAATCCCTCGACCTCAAATATCTATATGTTGAAAGGTGAAGCTCACATAGCTACTAGGGCACATGATTACGAAACGCCAAGTACTGCCAAAAAGGGTAAAGAAGCCAAAAACTCATTTGTTCCTCTCCAGATCAAGAGAACGATGGGTGAAACAATGACATGCATCCCGAAAGGGGCGTTCAAGAAGGCTTCGCATAATCCAAATGTGAGGGTCACCCAAAACTACTCTGTGGTGGAGGATTTGTTACAAACCCCTTACACAATGTCTTCTTTGGAGGTCCCCCAAAGATGCCCTTTGCAAAGAAAGGCTCTGCTAGCCGCCTTAGGATCCACTGAGACATGTAATCCAGAAACTATCACGCTTGATAGAACCAATTTCAAGCCTCGTCTCCCATACCATGTCACATTTCAGATAGTAGTGGCTCACCCCACGAAATATTTTACCCAGAATATTTTCCATACAGTGATTTATTAGGGCACCTCGACACGCGTGATGTCATTGGCATGTTGGAAGGCCATTGGCCAACCCGTTTTGTCTCCTTCACCTACTCTTCTTATGGATTTCAACGGTCATTCTTTCAGACCACATGGAATCATTCCTTCTTTCCCCATGCAGTTAGGAGGGAAGACCGTGTGTGTCAAAGTTGAAGTGGTCGACGCGCCTCTCGACTACAACCTCCTGTTAGGAAGGAGTTGGACATATGCCATGCATGTAGTGTTTGCCACAGTTTTTTTGGTCTTGTTGTTTCCACATGAGGGTCGAATCGTGACCGTTGATCAATTGTCCTTATCCATACCTAACCCTTCATCGGGGGCATCCATGGTTCCAATGATTGATAACCCACAGCCCGAGGTCATCAACGTGGGGGTTGGTTTGTGTCCACCTCTCATAGGTATTTCCGATTACCCGCCACCTACCGGCGATGTCAAAACGATATCGGTTGTCCCCAACCAGCCTAAGGCTGAAATATTTTCAGTGTCATCATTCCACACGACTTACTTTAATGATCTTTGGATTCGTTCTTCCCCATTAGCCATGATGGAAGGGACAAGGTGTTACACGTCAAAATTGCTCAGCTGGATAAGTGTCGCATTATCCCTCTCAATTGTCGTAAGTGTTGCATCTTCCCCACAACTTTCGCAAGTGTCGCAAGTTGGTCACTAGTGTCGCAAAGGACGTTCAGACATACTGTCATGATAACGACACTAAGGAGACACTTATAACATCTCACATGACTGATTTGAAGGAGGAGAACTGATCTACTGAAGTCAAACAACCTTTTGCCACTTGAAAACACCCAAAAAACTGAGTTTTGGAGAGGAGCGCTCCCCCTTACACTATCTCGGAGCGTCGGCGCTCCCCAATACACTGTCAGGGAGCGTTATAACGCTCCCCTAGCCCTTTTGAGGGAGCGATATAGATTTTGAGACCGCTGGCGCCCCCTAAATCTTACTAGGGAGTGCTACAATGCTCTGATGGCCCTTTTGAGGGAGCGCTAACTATTATGGGCGGTTGTTAAGCTGTTGAGATGAATGGGGGAAGCATCTTTTCATTCGTGGAAAGTAGTTGGATTCGAATCTCTAGTCTAGCCATGATCCTAGGGTAGATCCTCAACTGAAGGAGGCAAATCCTCAACTTCCCCAAGGATATCTCAAATGGTTGAAGCCTCTCCAAGGCTATATAAGCAATATTTCTAATGGTGAAAGGAGACTGCAAATTGGAGAATAATACCAAACCTATGATCTCATAGGTGAGGAGGCAAGATGAAGAATCACACCAAACTTATGATCTCATAAGTGGTGCTGAGAGGGAAGAACTGAACATATGAAACTTATGATCTTGGAGGAAACTGACAATCAGCCAAAGGAGAGTGATCAGTGAAGCTGTTGTTATCCAGGTTGTGAATCTTTCAGGCAAGGATTAGACGGAGAGGACTTGACGAAGTTGTCGCATTCGCATCTACGATTGTAAGTACTGTTGTCGTTATTCTCATTATATTGACAAGCTTAGCCTGTTTCTTTC
>SNQJ01S0014173.1:116552-126684 GCA_010110895.2 Picea sitchensis
CATTTTACAAGGAACTAAAAAAAAGGCCTCGACTGTCTACAGTTCACTCATTGTGACTTGGATTCATTTTTGTTAAGCCTGGGATGCTTGGCCTATTACACTTACAAGTCATAATATTGTCATAAGAGTATTGTATTGATATGAGTTATACAATCTTAATGTCAATGTCAATATGGATATGATCTCAAAGTTTTTTTATCACTAACTAGGTTTTAAGAGTTGTGGATTGTGCTATTATGCTTATTCATAGTTTTTTTTTAAGGGATAGACCATGATGATAATTTTTCTAACAACGTTTATTTGTCAAGATTAGGGGTTGAAGTTTGGTGGTAGTATACATAATATGCCAATAGATGTCCCCATAATGACTGTAGATGAAGAACTTAAGGTTATTGTGGCATTGCTATCATATTTCAATCAAATTGTGTTTATCTCTTGTGAAACCTTGTCCTAAATGTGGTCATATTGTGATAAACATTGTAAATTTCCTAGCACCCAAGTTGTTTGGAATGTATAGAATCTAAAATTTTATCCAACATGGATCATTGAAAGGAAGTTCAAGGAGCCTCAACATTCTTCATTCTCTACTACTGTAACGATCAAAGGTAAATATTTTTTGTCTATACAAAACAAAGCACCTGAAGAAGGCTTCTAATTGTTCAATTACCATCAATAATTTTATATGATATGAATTTCAATGATGATGATAGGAATTAGAAAGATAAACAACAATGTTTGTTTACTATTAGAAGCAATATTTCATAAAACCCTTGTTATCCTCGTTCAATATGCAATGTTCCAGGGAAATTCAAAAGAGCAGGGGGTAGTCTTGAGCCATTTTTTAAAATGCATTGGACAAGCAATTAAAGTTGTGAACAACTACCCTAAAGAACATTTGTGCAACATGAGAAATGTGATTAGGGTTTTCAAAACAACAAAACCATACTCTTAATATTGAATTGTAAGAAGTCTCAGTTTGATGATAAAGTGAGGTACCTCTTTCCTACCCGACCAAGGTTGAAATTTACCATGGACATGGAATCATTTATATGGGTCAAATTCCAATAGTTGTGAGGTTTTAGGTCTTCACTAAGAAAGTTTTTCTTGACAAGGTAAATTCACTATCTCTACAATAACACGAACTTGTGAAATGGAAGTATTGCTCACAATCTTGCAAACGAAAAATCTCATTACAATGATAATATAAACACAATAGTGTCCAAATCTAGATTATAGCTAAAGACAATAATCTACACAGATTTTTGGTTCATAGAATTAAAATTTCAGAGCTTAAATTTTACACACAACACATAGACATATGAATTTACACTTAGAGCAGAGACATACAAATTTATACACAGAGAAGAGACATACTAATTACGAAACTAGTTTATAATATGAATGCATAAATAGAGATAAACTTGATAAGAATAAAAACACAACATTCCTCCACAATTTCTGAAACAAAAAAGTTAGAACAACTTATATGTGGAAATTTGTAGACCAACAACCAATTCAGTGAGCAATTTCCACCCAACCGTAGGTAGTCCACAACAAAAACCACCCCCTAGCCAAGCTATGATACCACCAGGGAAAAGCATGAATAAAATAAACTATGATTTTTAGACTCAATGAACTTAAACCAATGATTTTTATTGTTGGCTTCTCGAGGATAGAGCATCACCAAGTCACCCAAATTACTTGCCCCACACAACCCAAGGAGCACCTCCTTATCTGCTACACAATACCTTAGAAAATTCTCCTTTTTGTTCTATTCAACGTGTGGATAGAAAGGTCTAGGATGATATCCGAAGCTATGCAAAAATGCGCTTGGTTTCTTGGCATTTTTCTCCACCTGGAAGCTTTCTCTCATGGCTGCCTGTTCTATATGGACTTGACTCTCAATTTTATGATGTCTCCTCTCCATAAAATCCTTTTTCCCTTCTTTTCTCAAAGCCCCTTTCCCTCCATTCGAATTTCCTTCATGCATGATGGCAAGAGAATTCAAACTCAACTTCTTTTCTTAGTTCCAAGAATGTAGGGGAGACAACTTGCTATATTTTAGGAAATGGTGTTATATTGAGGAATTTGTTTTTTCCACTCCTCTTAACTCCTTTTATCTTTAAAATTCAAATTTGAAATGGGTGAGGGTTCAAGGTAACATAAGGTAGATGTTTTTAGGCATAAACCACCCTTATACCCCCTCACCTTTCTCCTCTTGTGGTATCATAGCCCCTATAGGCGCTCAATCTTAGTTGATCTTGATCTTCTTCTTTATTAACTGCAAGATAAAAAGACGTACAATATTCATAACACCATAGTATATCTACCTTGTGGTGTTAATGTAGTAGAAAATAAAATATCCATGCAAAGGTTTTAAGCATTTAATTACTAGTAATTCGAAGAGTAAAAATTGGGATAATACAAAGTGTTTATCATACCAAGAATTTTGTTGTCATTTTTGTACCTCTTGGTGGTATAAGGTTGTTAGTTAGTGTTCTCCTAGCTTGTCTAGTTGGCATAGTCAATCTTCTTTATCTTTTTCTATGTTAAATTTTAGTCCTTTGGTCACTTTATCTACATTTTCTTGGAAATGAAGAGGTACTATTGCCTCTTGTCCACACACTTGTTTAAATGGGGTCTATCAAATCAATATTTTATGTGTACTCCTGTCACACTCATGTATGCCCAAAGAAAAACAAGAACTTTATCATCCTAATTTCATATGTTTAGATTACACAGTTGAATTAGACCTTTTACCAAAACTTTATTAAAATATTCAATTAAACCATTTTCCCCAGAGTGGCATGGAGAACTTTTTCTATGTTTGATCATAAATTCTTTCATTAATATATCTATTTTTTCTATTTTTAAAATGTGCTCCTTTATTAGTTATTTTAAGTTTTAAACATGTGAAGTAAAACAATGCATACAAATTCCTAAGCAAAACAAAAATTAATCAATAACTCATACACATAGTACACAATGATTTATGTTGGAAATCCTTAATCGAGAGAAAACCAACCTTCCTTGGTGTCGCACCTCTCAACTCTTCATTGTATTAATTTCACCATTCACTATACAATGTATGCAATATTTTAGGTATTATGCAACTACCAAAACCCTAATCCCTTAATCCAAGATTAATTTGGAAAGCTGTTAAAAAGAGCAAAAAATGCTAAAATAGAAAAAATTGCCATCCAAAAAAAATTCGAGGCGTTGCCTCGAAGTCGAAGGATTTTCCTAAGAAGCAGGGGAAATTCTATCCTTCCCCATGCAACCCCCCCACAAAAAGTCACCCGACACACAATATAGAAAGAACACTAGGTGGTGGGATCGTCAAACGTTGTTTGACGCACCCCCCCATTACACATGCAAATAATATAACACATACCTAACAATTATAAGAGTGAGTGGACATCCAAAGCTAGTAATAGTGTTTTCATAAATAAATTTTCATGCTATCTCCTTGGTGCAGTTCTTGAATGGCTTAGCTTAAGCCCATTTGGTTAAGTACTCAATTGCAATGATGATATATTTGACCATGTTGTTTTACCTCTGGCTGGGAATGGTCTTACAAAGTCCATAGACCAAATATCAAAAGGGAGATTTGGATTAATAAACTATAGTGTCATTTCATATCTCTATAGAGGACTTCCCATTTTCAAGAATTTATTATTTGTTTACTTTACTTCTATAGGTTTCATGCTATGTAGGTCACCACAACCCTACTTGTAGTATCTTCTTAGTTATTTTGTTTGCATGACAATGTCCTCTAGGTGGCTATAATGTGCTTCATCGATAATATTTTACCTCTCGTGTTCTACTGCACATGTTCTTAGTATATCATCATGGCCAATTTTGTACTAACTCCCATCAATCAAAGTGTATGGAGAGAATTTCATGGCCAATACTTTATATTTCTTCTTTGACATATTGATTGGGGATTTTCCTTCTTGTAAAAATTATACAACTTCAACTAGTTCTATTGGCATAAATTCTACTTTAAATAAGTGGGCATCATGTAGGTCATCATCAACCATGTTGGTTCTTCTTAAATCTCCACTCTCAAGAAGGGGTTGGGACCTATATGTGCCTTCCCTTCCTTCACAACTACTTCAAATTGAAATTCTTGGAAAAACAACAACCATCCATAGATTCTTCCTTTATGCACTAACTTGTTAACCAAGTACTCTAAATCTTGGTGGTTTGTAAAAAATATAAATGGATTGGCCAACAAGCAGTGTCTAACTTTCTACAATCCAAAAACCATTCCCAAGCCTTTCTCTCAGTAGTCGAGTAGTAGCGTTCAACTTTGTTTAATTTTCCACTATCATATCAATTTGGATTATTGATGTTAACTTCTCTTGGTTGTGTTAGAATAACTTCGATTGCTTTGTTTGATGCATTAACACAGACATATATTTTTTCATCTAGCCTAGGAATCTAAATATTGGAGCCTCAACCAACTTTGTCTTCAAAAACTCAAAGGATGCTTGACAGTTGATGCTCCAAGAAATTTCTTTATGATTTTTTAGTAGTTCACCTAAATGGAAAGTTATAATAGAGTAATGTCTAATGGACTTTCCATAGTATCTAGTGTGACCCGTGAATATTTTAATTTTCTTTGGATTGGTTAGAGGTTTTAGATCCAAGTTAATCTTTATTTTTTCCATATCGACTTTGATTCCTTCCTTACATACCACATGTTCAAGTAGTATGCCTATGGGTGTATAAAATATACACTTTCTTATATTTAAACCTAGTTTAATTTGTCCACACATCTCCAACATCATCCTTATCTAATGAATATGATGCTTGAGCATACATTAAATAGTCCAATCATCAAAATTTGCAACCATGGTCTTGTAGATGAACTCTTAGAATGACGTCACTACTATTTCTAAAAAGACATTCGAGGAATTATTTAATCCAAAGGGAATCACACTATATGCAAATGAACAAAATTTAATAACAAATTTGGTTTTCTCTTGATCTTCTTTTGCTATGGGAATTTGGTTATAACTAGAGAATCCATCAATAAAAGAATTGCATTCATGTCCCGCTACTTTATTTATGATTTCATCTCCAAGGGGTCTTGGAAAAGGATTAATGAATGCTACTTTATTCCACCCTCTAAATTCTACACAAATTCTTAACTTGTTTGGATCATGCTTCTTAGGTTGGACCACCAAAGGGATGGCCCACTCAATTTTTTTATGGGGTAAGTTATGATTGTTGCAATAATATTCGTAATCTCCCATCCCACAATTTATTTATATATATGTACATGTTTATATGACATTTTTTCAATTGGGTTTAGCTCAGGTCGTTGGGATGAGTCATTGTTATCCTCCCCACCTAGGTTCAATTCCTGCAAGTGACATGTTGAGCTCATAAAAAATATATTGTTGTAATGGATTCAAGCCTTGTTTTTGACCAACGTTTTGCACTAAATATTATAGGGTGGGTATCATCTGTTAGCACCGAGAGTCACCCTCAGAATGCAAGAGGATAAGCCCAATACCCATCAAAATAAAAGTAAAAGGATTGAAATGGTTTGAGTAGGTGGATCAATGAGACTGCAGGGAGAGGAAAAGATAGCAGAAGTAACTGCAGATCAGTTCAAGACCATTGGGTTATGGAGTCATATATATCATGAATAAGGAAGGCATTTAAACCGCCTATCAGACAAAAGGATTTATGTGGTGATAAGGAGAAAGAAGACAAAAAATGTCCGAGTGATGAACCATGAAAAATGGGCAAGATAACATCAGATCCTCTACTGCCTCAGGAATCCATAGATCAGAGAGATACTACATCTAGACAAGAAGAAAACATAAAATAGCTAGTGAACCATGAAAGATGGGCATAGTAGCAACAGATCCTCCATCGCCTCAGGGATCCATAAATTAGAGAGATTACATCCACACAATAAGGAAAACATGAAGGGTATGAGTGATGAACGATGAGCATGGGAAAGATAACAACAGATCCTTCACCACCTCAAGAATCCATGAATCACAACTACTACATTCAGACAATAAGAAAAACTAGAAATATCTGATGAACCATTAAAGATGGGCATGATAGCAACATATCCTCCATTGCCTCAGGGATCCATAAATCAGAGAGATTACATTCAGACAAGAAGGAAAACAGAAACATCGTGTAAACTAAGAAGAGGATCTGATAAAAACGATTCAAAGGAATCTTCAATAACATCTATTTACAATCCAAACCCTCAGGCATACAAACTGAAAAATTACAGAACCTTTCTCTTGAAACTCTCTTGGCTCCCCAGCCTTTGAAGAATAGCCCCCCATTTACAAAACCTAAACTGATCTATTTACATCAGATCAGTCCACAACTACCAGGAGTGTGATCTGGCCATCCCATTCAAGGCTTTACGCCTATGTAGCCTTCTGTCAGACTGTGCATGTATTCTTTTGTCAGACGCAAACTCAGATCAACATGGGCCTGTAGAAAAACCATTCATAGGGGTACCTTGGGCTGACAATGCTGTCTCCACGGCTAGAACCTCCATGCCTTCTATTTATAGAGTGAGTCGAGGTTTCAACCATCACTCCATTTTCATTAAATGATCTCTCATCGGGATTATGACAAGGCTCAATGCCTAGGGGGCCGCCACACATTGCTCTTAGATTAGATGCTATATAAGCACGTTATTGCGGGGCCTTCAAAGGTAGTTTGGATCCACACCGCTTTTGAGCCTGCAATCCACCACCTTCTGCCAGATATCTCTTTTGTTATACCATGGTTTCAATTGCAGGATCACTCAATAATTTTATTGTTCGAGCATGTTCTGTCCCCGCAATGAAGCGTGGCCGTCGATCTGCGATCCAGGAGAGCCCCGCTTTTGCTGGCACGTGCCACTCTTGGATGGACCCTGCTTCCTTTTGCAAATAGCAATGACTCACAATTACTTAGGGAGTTTGGGCGTCGATCCTTTTCAATGCATAGCTCTTACAATTCTCCGAAGTGCTGAATTCCCGAAGTGAGAGATCTGGCACCACATGTCCTCTTGTTTTGGATAACCGAGATTTACTTGGGGAGTTCGGGCTTCAAACATTTTTCTCTTACTTTCTCGTGCAATTCTCTAAAGTTCCAAATTCACGAAGTGAAATTTCTGGCACTGCGTGTCCTCTTGTTTTGGACGACCGAGATTTACTTCAGGAGTTCGGGCTTCGAGCCTTTTTCTCCTACTTGCTCGCATAATTCTCCAAAGTGCCAAACTCCCAAAGTGAGAGATATGGCACTGCGTGTCCTCTTGTTTTAGACGACCGAGATTTACTTTGGGAGTTTGGGATTTGGGCCTTTTTCTCTTGCTTTCTCGTGCAATTCTCCGAAGTCACGAATTCCCGAAGTGAGAGATCTGGTGCCATGTTTCCTCTTGTTTTGGAAAATTGAGATTTATTTTAGGAGTTCAAGCTTTGGGCCTTTTTCTCCTGCTTGCTCCCAAAATTCTCCGAAGTGCCGAATTCCCAAAGTGAGAGATATGGTGCCACGTGTCCTCTTGTTTTGGACGATCGAGATTTACTTCGAGGGTTCAGGCTTCAAGCCTTTTTCTCCTGCTTGCTTGCGTAATTCTCTGAAGTGCCGAATTCCCGAAGTGAGAGATATGGTGATGCATGGCGTCTACATTTTCTCCATAAGAGAAACAAACAACATCTACCTTCAAATATGAAAATCTAGGAAAAAACAGAGAGAAATCTTCCCAAGTTCTTTTAACTAGCTTATCATCTATCTCAGCTTCGCAGTCAGGAGAAATATCTACTGCATAATACGCTTATTCTTCGTCATCAGAATATTCAAAAGAAAGATGTTGATCTTCATGAATGTTTAAAACAACAGATACATCTGATATGATGGCAGGCATTTCTATGTTATTTCTATCATAATGAATATCATTCAACACCTCATGATATTCATGGAAAATGTTTTCTTCTACAATAGATGCTTCATCACAAATATGGCTTTCATGACTAGAAGAATCTTTATGGAGCAAAGAAAACTCCTCACAACATCCCTCAAAAAGACGTTTGGCTGGAAAATACTCTTTGCAAAATGAATTAAAAGATGCATGAAAGCCTGCCAAAGAGATGATACTTGTAACTGGGAGAGAGATACACCAATCACGAGCAATCCCCTCTAATGAATGCCTAAAAATATTAATCTGAACATCCTCATGCACGATATGAATTTGATGAATAAAACCATGAAAATCCTGCAAGTGTTCTGCTGGTTCCTCCCACTCTTCTCCTTGAAATTTAGGAAGGCTACTTTCCCATTCATTTCTACTAGGATCTAGATTAGTGCTGTAGTGGGAAAACCCCCCTACAGACTACACTAGGGTTCTAAAATGCAGGCATATCTTACTGTCTAAAGTCTCCTACTTTTAACAACTATCCCGACAACACCCCACATTCATGCATAAAGTACAAAGTATAGGGATCCGATAGTCTTACCTTAAACTCCGTGTCCAGTGTCGATCCATTTGCGTTTGGCCGCTTCTCGACTACAAATCTCCTCCCAAGGCTGGCTTGCATTCACCAAAAGACAAACAAGAAACTACAAACATGCATTCTATAAACGAATTAGTGGGTTATATGTCATAACAAAATGTAGATCAAACATGAAGATTGAACACATCATATGGTGGGACGAAAAAAGTACTTCTTTATATTAATCTCACAGAGTTACTTACAAAATGAGATCGACGACTTCTCCTCAAACCCGGTCCTAGGCTCCTCTTCACCAATCTCCAACTGATTCCACAAATCTTTCTTCTCTTACACTTCTCTCTAGAGAATAGGCATAAGCTTATGGATGAGGAAAAAAGGCAAGAATAGGGAATTCTGGATCATGACTTACAATGTGGCTGCAAATTCTTGGGGCAAGGGTGGAAAGCAAAATGGGTAGAGTTTCACTGTTTCTCCTTGGAATGAGACCGCAACACCTCTTTTTATACGACAAAAATATGGTTATTCGGTTGGGTGACGGGCTATAGGCGATAAATTGGTTAAGAAACCACCCAATAGCCCGTAATCTCAATGAATCCCTTGCAAATTTTTATTTTTTTCAACTTTTGTGGGTATATGCGGGCTGTAATGGTTCAGCTAGCATATGTATGCGGGAAGTAGTGGTGCAACTAGCATACATACATGGACAGTAGTGGTGCAGGGCACGTACATCTTCAAAAATAGTGTTTTTAAGAAAAGCTATTCGGTATTGGCTTGGGAAAAATAGTAAGTAAGATGGCCTGATGCCAGGTATGAATGTATGGTGAAATTTAGGGTTATAACAGATTCCCCCTAATGTGTGAGGTCAGAAGAGCATCTGATGGCCGAAATACATTACAAATCTTCACCAGCGTACGAAGCGATTGAGCCAGGGACTAGAGTTCAGGAGGTGCCATCTGCAAAATAACAATTGTCTCATCGAGGCGGGCATACCCATTCTCGAGATGAAATAAATCATGTCTGCCAATAAAATACACTGCAGATCCATGTCATATAACTATATAAAGTGTAGCCGCGAGAAATACACAACAGATCTACATCTCAAAATCAAAGATATACTTGTATAGTGTCCATTTTCAAGATTCCAATGATGCCTGATGGCTGGAGATGAGGCCTTCAGAGCTCGAGAAACAACTTCAAGATCTTCAAAACTCAGGTAGGAGTGTAATGTGAGTGTACAACTTCACTACCTAGAGGTCTTCGATGGTTCGTCGGGGAACAAACAAGAGGATCTCGGTGATCAGGTAGAGAACTTCATTGATTTCAAACAAGGACTTGATTGGACTTTAGGGATGGTCGGGCATGAGGGCAAGAGACAAACTGCAGAAAGGACGAATCAAGTTGGGTAAAAATTCCCTTGGACAATAGCACAACTGATGATCAGACTCAGGCATCATGACATTGACATAAGTTCATGATGCAGGAGGCAACACAAACTCTCCATGTGTTTGGAAGGATAACCAAATGGAGGAGGACACAACTCTATGTTATGAGAACAAATTCCTAAATTCATACTAAATACCAAAGCTTGATGAACAAACAAAAAAATGTGCTTTGTCCAAGGGCGACTCATTGTGCTTCCATAAAAA
>SNQJ01S0014173.1:126734-152001 GCA_010110895.2 Picea sitchensis
CCACATAAAAACAAGAACTTTATCATCCTAATTTCATATGTTTAGATTACACAATTGAATTAGACCTTTTACCAAAACTTTATTAAAATATTCAATTAAACCATTTTCCCCAGAGTGGCATGGAGAACTTTTTCTATGTTTGATCATAAATTCTTTCATTAATATATCTATTTTTAAAATGTGCTCCTTTATTAGTTATTTTAAGTTTTAAACATGTGAAGTAAAGCAATGCATACAAATTCCTAAGCAAAACAAAAATTAATCAATAACTCATACACATAGTACACAATGATTTATGTTGGAAATCCTTAATCGAGAGAAAACCAACCTTCCTTGGTGTCGCACCTCTCAACTCTTCATTGTATTAATTTCATCATTCACTATACAATGTATGCAATATTTTAGGTATTATGCAACTACCAAAACCCTAATCCCTTAATCCAAGATTAATTTGGAAAGCTATTAAAAAGAGCAAAAAATGCTAAAATAGAAAAAATCGCCATCCAAAAAACATTCGGGGCATTGCCTCGAAGCCGAAGGCTTTTCCTAAGAAGTGGGGGAAATCCTATCCTTCCCCATGCAACCCCCCCACAAAAAATCACCCGACACACAATATAGAAATAACACTAGGTGGTGGGATCGTCAAACGTTGTTTGACGCGCCCCCCCATTACACATGCAAAGAATATAACACATACCCAACAATTATAAGAGTGAGTGGACATCCAAAGCTAGTAATAGTGTTTTCATAAATAATTTTTCATGTTATCTCCTTGGTGCAGTTCTTGAATGGCTTAGCTTAAGCCCATTTGGTTAAGTACTGAATTGCAATGATGATATATTTGGCCATGTTGTTTTACCTCTGTTTGGGAATGGTCTTACAAAGTCCATAGACCAAATATCAAAAGGGAGATTTGGATTAATAAACTATAGTGTCATTTCATATCTCTATAGAGGACTTCCCATTTTCAAGAATTTATTATTTGTTTACTTTACTTCTATAGGTTTCGTGCTATGTAGGTCACCACAACCCTACTTGTAGTATCTTCTTAGTTATTTTGTTTGCATGATAATGTCCTCTAGGTGGCTATAATGTGCTTCATCGATAATATTTTACCTATCGTGTTCTACTACACATGTTCTTAGTATATCATCATGGCCAATTTTGTACTAACTCCCATCAATCAAAGTGTATGGAGAGAATTTCATGGCCAATACTTTATATTTCTTCTTTGACATATTGATTGGGGATTTTCCTTCTTGTAAAAATTATACAACTTCAACTAGTTTTATTGGCATAAATTCTACTTTAAATAAGTGGGCATCATGTAGGTCATCATCAACCATGTTGGTTCTTCTTAAATTTCCACTCTCAAGAAGGGGTTGGGACCTATATGTGCCTTCCCTGCCTTCACAACTACTTCAAATTGAAATTCTTGGAAAAACAACAACCATTCATAGATTCTTCCTTTATGCACTAACTTGTTAACCAAGTACTCTAAATCTTGGTGGTTTGTAAAAAATATAAATGGATTGGCCAACAAGCAATGTCTAACTTTCTACAATCCAAAAACCATTCCCAAGCCTTTCTCTCAGTGGTCGAGTAGTAGCGTTCAACTTTGTTTAATTTTCCACTATCATATCAATTTGGATTATTGATGTTAAATTCTCTTGGTTGTGTTAGAATAACTTCGATTGCTTTGTTTGATGCATTGACACAGACATATATTTTTTCATCTAGCCTAGGAATCTCAATATTGGAGCCTCAACCAACTTTGTCTTCAAAATCTCAAAGGATGCTTGACAGTTGATGCTCCAAGAAATTTCTTTATGATTTTTTAGTAGTTCACCTAAAGGGAAAGTTATAATAGAGTAATGTCTAATGGACTTTCCATAGTATCTAGTGTGACCCATGAATATTTTAATTTTCTTTGGATTGGTTAGAGGTTTTAGATCCAAGTTAATCTTTATTTTTTCCATATCGATTTTGATTCCTTCCTTACATACTACATGTTCAAGTAGTATGCCTATGGGTGTATAAAATATACACTTTCTTATATTTAAACCTAGTTTAATTTGTCCACACATCTTCAACATCATCCTTATCTAATGAATATGATGCTTGAGCATACATTAAATAGTCCAATCATCAAAATTTGCAACCATGGTCTTGTAGATGAACTCTTAGAATGACGTCACTACTATTTCTAAAAAGACATTCGAGGAATTATTTAATCCAAAGGGAATCACTCTATATGCAAATGAACAAAATTTAATAACAAATTTGGTTTTCTCTTGATCTTCTTTTGCTATGGGAACTTGGTTATAACTAGAGAATCCATCAGTAAAAGAATTGCATTCATGTCCCACTACTTTATTTATGATTTCATCTCCAAGGGGTCTTGGAAAAGGATTAATGAATGCTACTTTATTCCACCCTCTAAATTCTACACAAATTCTTAACTTCTTTGGATCATGCTTCTTAGGTTGGACCACCAAAGGGATGGCCCACTCAATTTTTTTATGGGGTAAGTTATGATTGTTGCAAGAATATTCGTAATCTCCCATCCCACAATTTATTTATCTATATGTACATGTTTGTATGCCATTTTTTCAATTGGGTTTAGCTCAGGTTGTTGGGATGAGTCATTGTTATCCTCCCCACCTAGGTTCAATTCCTGCAAGTGACACGTTGAGCTCATAAAAAATATATTGTTGTAATGGATTCAAGCCTTGTTTTTGACCAAAGTTGTGCACTAAATATTCTAGGGTGGGTACCATCTGTTAGCACCGAGAGTCACCCTCATACTGCAAGAGGATAAGCCCAATACCCATCAAAATAAAAGTAAAAGGATTGAAATGGTTTGAGTAGGTGGATCAACGAGACTACAGGGAGAGGAAACGATAGCAAAAGTAACTGCAGATCAGTTCGGGACCATTGGGTTATGGAGTCATAAATATCATGAATAAGGAAGGCATTTAAACCGCCTATCAGACAAAAGGATTTATGTGGTGATAAGGAGAAAGAAGACAAAAAATGTCCAAGTGATGAACCATGAAAAATGGGCAAGATAACATCAGATCCTCTACTGCATCAGGAATCCATAGATTAGAGAGATACTACATCCAGAAAAGAAGAAAACATAAAATATCTAGTGAACCATGAAAGATGGGCATAGTAGCAACATATCCTCCATCGCCTCAGGGATCCATAAATTAGAGAGATTACATCCAGATAATAAGGAAAACACGAAGGGTCTGAGTGATGAACGATGAACATGGGAAAGATAACAACAGATCCTTCACCGCCTTAGGAATCCATGAATCACAACTACTACATTCAGACAATAAGAAAAACTAGAAATATCTGATGAACCATTAAAGATGGGCATGATAGCAACATATCCTCCATTGCCTCAGGGATCCATAAATCAGAGAGATTACATTTCGACAAGAAGGAAAACAAAAACATCGTGTAAACTAAGAAGATGATCTGATAAAAACAATTCAAATGAATCTTCAATAACATCTATTTACAATCCAAACCCTTAGGCATACAAACTGAAAAATTACAGAACCTTTCTCTTGAAACTCTCTTGGCTCCCCAGCCTCTGAAGAATAGCCCCCCATTTACAAAAACTAAACTGATCTATTTACATAAGATCAGTCCACAACTACCAGGAGTTTGATCTGGCCATCCCATTCAAGGCTTTACGCCTATGTAGCCTTCTGTCAGACTGTGCGTGTATTCTTTTGTCAGACGCAAACTCAGATCAACATGGGCCTGCAAAAAAATCGTCCATAGGGGTACCTTGGGCTGACAGTGCTGTCTCCACAGCTAGAACCTCCATGCCTTCTATTTATAGAGTGAGTCAAGGTTTCAACCATCACTCCTTTTTCATTAAATGATCTCTCATCGGGATTATGACAAGGCTCAATGCCTAGGGGTCCGCCACACGTTGCTCTTAGATTAGATGCTATATAAGCATGTGATTGCAGGGCCGTCAAAGGTAGTTTGGATCCACACCACTTTTGAGCCTGCAATCCACCACCTTCTTCCACATATCTCTTTTGTTATACCATGGTTTCAATTGCGGGATCGCTCAAGAATTTTATTGTTCAAGCATGTTCCGTCCCTGCAATGAAGCGTGGTCGTCGATCTGTGATCCAGGAGAGCCCTGCTTTTGTTGGCACATGCCACTCTTGGATGGACCCTTCTTTCTTTTGTGAATATCAATGACTCACAATTACTTCGGGAGTTTGGGCGTCGAGCCTTTTCAATGCATAGCTCTTACAATTCTCCAAAGTGCTGAATTCCCGAAGTGAGAGATCTGGCACCGCGTGTCCTCTTGTTTTGGATGACCGAGATTTACTTGGGGAGTTCGGGCTTCAGACATTTTTCTCTTGCTTTCTCGTGAAATTCTCCAAAGTTCCAAATTCACGAAGTGAGATATCTGGCACTGCGTGTCCTCTTGTTTTGGATGACTGAGATTTAATTCAGGAGTTCGGGCTTCGAGCCTTTTTCTCCTGCTTGCTCGCATAATTCTCCAAAGTGCCAAACTCCCGAAGTGAGAGATATGGCACTGCGTATCCTCTTGTTTTAGACAACCAAGATTTACTTTGGGAGTTCAGGCTTTGGGCCTTTTTGTCTTGCTTTCTCGCACAATTCTCTGAAGTGACGAATTCCCGAAGTGAGAGATCCGGTGCCACGTTTCCTCTTGTTTTGGACAACCAAGATTTATTTTAGGAGTTCGAGCTTCGGGCCTTTTTCTCCTGCTTTCTCCCAAAATTCTTCGAAGTGCCGAATTCCCAAAGTGAGAGATATGGTGCCACGTGTCCTCTTGTTTTGGATGACCGAGATTTACTTCGAGGGTTCGGGCTTCAAGCCTTTTTCTCCTGCTTGCTCGCACAATTCTTTGAAGTTCCGAATTCCCGAAGTGAGAGATATGGTGATGCATGGCCTCTACATTTTCTCCATAAGAGAAACAAACAACATCTACCTTCAAATATGAAAATCTAGGAAAAAACAAAGATAAATCTTCCCAAGTTCTTTTAACTAGCTTATAATCTATCTCAGCTTCGCAGTCAGGAGAAATATCTACTGCATAATACGCTTGCTCTTCGTCATCAAAATATTCAAAAGAAATATGTTGATCTTCATGAACGTTTAAAACAATAGATACATCTGATATGATGCCAGGCATTTCTATGTTATTTCTATCATAATGAATATCATTCAACACCTCATGATCTTCATGGAAAACGTTTTCTTCTACAATAGATGCTTCATCACAAATATGGCTTTCATGACTAGAAGAATCTTTATGGAGCAAAGAAAACTCCTCACAACATCCCCCCAAAAGACGTTTGGCTAGAAAATACTCTTTGCAAAATGAATTAAAAGCTGCATGAAAGCCTGCCAAAGAGCTGATACTTGTAACTGGGAGAGAGCTACACCAATCACGATCAATCCCCTCTAATGAATACCTAAAAATATTAATCTAAACATCCTCATGCACAATATGAATTTGATGAATAAAACCATGAAAATCCTGCAAGTGTTCTGCTGGTTCCTCCCACTCTTCTCCTTGAAATTTAGGAAGGCTACTTTCCCATTCATTTCTACTAGGATCTAGATTAGTGCTGTAGTGGGAAAACCCCCCTACAGACTACACTAGGGTTCTAAAGTGCAGGCATATCTTACTCTCTAAAGTCTCCTACTTTTAACAACTATCCCGACAACACCCCACATTCATGCATAAAGTACAAAGTATAGGGATTCAGTAGTCTTACCTTAAAATCCGTGTCCGGTGTCGATCCATTTGCGTTCGGCCGCTTCTCGACTGCAAATATCCTCCCAAGGCTGGCTTGCATTCACCAAAAGACAAACAAGAAACTACAAACATGCATTCTATATACAAATTAGTGGGTTATATGTCATAACAAAATGTAGATCAAACATGAAGATTGAACACATCATATGGCGGGAAGAAAAAAGTACTTCTTTATATTAATCTCACAGAGTTACTTACAAAATGAGATCGACAACTTCTCCTCAAACCCGGTCCTAGGCTCCTCTTCACCAATCTCCAACTGATTCCACAAATATTTCTTCTCTTACACTTCTCTCTAGAGAGTAGGCATAGGCTTATGGATGAGGAAAAAAGGCAAGAATAGGGAATTCTGGATCAAAACTTACAATGTGGCTGCAAATTCTTGGAGCAAGGGTGGAAAGAAAAATGGGTAGAGTTTCACTGTTTCTATGTTTCTCCTTGGAATGAGGCCGTAACAACTCTTTTTATACGACAAAAATATGGTTATTCGGTTGGGTGACGGGCTATAAGCGGTAAATTGGTTAAGAAACCACCCAATAGCCCGTAATCTCAACGAATCCCTTGCAAATTTTTATTTTTTTCAACTTTTGTGGGTATATGCGGGCTGTAATGGTTTAGCTAGCATATGTATGCGGGAAGTAGTGGTGCAACTAGCATACATACGCGGGCAGTAGTGGTGCAGGGAACATACATCTTCAAAAATAGTGTTTTTAAGAAGAGCTGTTCTGTATTGGCTTGGGAAAAATAGTAAGTAAGATGGCCTGATGCCAGGTATGAATGTATCGTGAAATTTAGGGTTATAATAGATTCCCCCTAATGTGTGATGTCAGAAGAGCATCTGATGGCCTAAATACATTACAAATCTTCACCAACGTACGAAGCGAGTGAGCCCGGGACTAGAGTTCGGGAGGTGCCATCTGCAAAATAACAATTGTCTCATCGAGGCGGGCATACCCATTCTCGAGATGAAACAAATCATGTCTGCCAATCAAACACACTGCAGATCCATGTCATATAACTATATAAAGTGTAGCTGTGAGCAATACACAATACATCTACATCTCAAAATCAAATATATACTTGTATAGTGTCCATTTTCAAGATGCCAATGATGCCTGATGGCTGGATATGAGACCTTCAGAGCTCGAGCAACAACTTCAAGATCTTCAAAACTCAGGTAGGAGTGTAATGTGAGTGTACAACTTCACTACCTAGAGGTCTTCGATGGTTTGTCGGGGAACAGACAAGAGGATCTCGGTGATCATTTAGAGAACTTCATTGATTTCGAACAAGGACTTGATTGGACTTTAGGGATGGTCGGGCATGAGGGCAAGAGACAAACTGGAGAAAGGCCGAATCAAGTCGGGTAAAAATTCCCTTGGACAATAGCACAAATGATGATTAGACTCAGGCATCATGACATTGACATAAGTTCATGATGCAAGAGGCAACACAAACTCTCCATGTGTTTGGAAGGATAACCAAATGGAGGAGGACACAACTCTATGTTACGAGAAAAACTTCCTAAATTCATACTAAATACCAAAGATTGATGAACAAACAAAAGGATGTGCTTTGTCCAAGGGCGACTCATTGTGCTGCCATAAAAATAAAATACTTTTCCCATCCTCTTTTTGGCGTATATTTGATTTTTTTGTTTTTTTCGATATTTTGGAGAGCTTGAAAAAGAACAAAAGAATGCTATGTTACAAAGGAGGAATGAGTGTCACAAGAATACTAGTTCCAAGTGTAAGGAACACACTAATGCTTAGAGAAAGGAGACATGTGCAGGGAAAGGACACTTGGGAAAATTCCTCCATGGGTCAAGTTGTCAAAATGCAAAGGAAAAGTGCTACAAGGATTGCGTATGATACATGCTTTAAAGGTTCAATTGAGAGCAACATTTAGCCGACATTAGGCCAAATACACAGAGATACAGATGTGATTAATAAGACATAATGATAATGTCCTTCAATGTAATTTTAAACGAGCCCAGAGAAGGTAAGCTCGGTGGTTTTTTATTTTTAGAGAGTCTGAAAAAGCGCAAAAGAAGACTCCACTGGGGTACCTTTTTTGAATATAGTCTAGTCGGCTCGAAAAAGGGATAAATTAGCACCAAAAATATGTCTATTCAAAACCGTTTTAACGAGTGTGACAAAGACAAGATCACACGAGAATCTTTTCAATTTTAAGGAGTCTGAAAAGAGCTTAACTATGGACTCGCTACCTTTTTATAGATTTAGTCTCCTTAGCCCAAAAACGTATAAAATCTACTTAGGAGAACTCTCCCGGTGAGACAAATCTCTTGAGGTGTACCTTTTTCATCCTTAATCTACAGGCCGGAAAAAAGGGTAAACTCATGCCAGTAGATGTTTTTCTGAACCATTTAATGAGTGTGAAAGAACAAGGTCACTCGACGATATTTTCACTTTTAAGGAGTCTGAAAATAGCTTAATTATGGACTCCATGAAGGATGTTATTCTGGACCAGTTTAACGAGTGTGAAGAAAAAATCTCACTCGACTATCTTTTTAATTTTAGGGAGTCTGAAAAGAGCTTAACTATGGACTCCGTGGGGGTTCCTTTTTCGTAAATTTAGTCCCTCAGGCCCGAAAAAGGGTTAAACTTATACCCGAGAATACTGTTCTAGCGAACCGGAGTTCCTAGAGTATACCTTTGTTTGTATAATTGACTGTCCGGACTGAAAAAAAGGGGTATCTATTGTTGGAGAGAGGTTCCTTCAAATTTGAGTTGGATGAGAGTGAAGGGAAACAAGATTGCTCAACAATCTTTTCATGTTTAGAGGGTCTGAAAAAGGCTTAAAAGAAGACCCATTTTTTGGGAGTCCTAAGGGTGAAGCCAAGAGTGATGACATATCGGACATGTAAATCCTCAAACTCATAATTAAGACAAGACTAAAAGGACTCCCAAGCCTAAAGTCATTAAGGATGACATGGACACCAAAATGCAACCAGGATCTACCTAGGGAATCCATGTGAAGGTAGGCTCTACCACTAAATTACGACACTTCTATAGTAGTAATGACGGTTCCGTGTCGCAATTCGGTGGGGTCGATCCTATGGTAAAGCGAAAAAGACAACGAGGTGCAACAAGTGGAGTTGGAATCCTAACTTAAATGCACAAAGTTGGAAAAATGAATTTTTACCAAAGGACCTTAAAAGTGCCCCAACTCCCAAAAAATTTCACCGAACCAAAAGTAAAGTGCATCGTAACATCCAATGAGAAAATCAAGAACCACGTTACATGATTTTCAAGCCAGAAAAAACGACAAAAAGGGTCAAAAAATGACAAAAAGGGACAAAAAAGTCTATAAATAGAAGCTGACAGCTCATTATCACCATTGCAAATTGAGAATTGACCAAAAAGCTAAAAAAACCCCTTTGTGAAAGAAGGTGATTCCAGGAGCTTCAGTGGACGAAACGAACTTCCGCTTGGACCAAGTGAGTACAAACTAGCTCCTCTTGCATTTCCATACCTTCTTTTTTCATTTATTTTTGTTTTTTTGGGGGCGTGCACCCTTAAAAAGGTTATCCTTGCGTGTACGTGGGTTGTCTAAGCACAACCCTCGTATGCACACGAAAAAATAATAATATGCCCATGTACATACGCGACTATGCCCAATACAACCCACGTACTCCCTCTAACATATGAAAAAAAGTGAAAATGCATTATTTAACTCCCCTTTGAAATTGACATTTTGCACAATGTATGTCCACTGGAGAGAGAGGGAGCATGAGGACATTGATATACTGGTCGAGGAAGACCCTGCTGCTATCATTGCATTAAAACAATGTGGGTTGTGTAAATTCTTCCGGTGTCCACTCATGAGGGCACAACCCAGGCTGCTGAAAGCCTTGGTGGATTACTGGCACCCAGATGCAGAGGCGTTTATGCTCGAGGGACAATCATTGACTCTGACGACTGAAGATATTTATTTTCTGACTGGCCTCTTGAGGAGAGGGGAACCAATCAACCTTCGTGATTCCCCCCCTGGGCCTCACAACATTTCCAAGTTGATCGGGTAACACTGCGACGCCAGAAAAGATAAAGTGGGTTCCCATGTACCGATCCACAAAATCACCAACCTATCACTAAAAGTGATAGTTTTACTTATTGGGTGGATCACTGGATCCGCGACTTTACATCAGGCCTACTGGGCACATATTCATTGCACAGTACAGTGCTTAAATTCACGAGTGTTCGATTGGAGCACAACCATGCTAGAGTGAATGAAGAGACAACTCACAGAGTGTCGTGGGTGGAACAACGAGAACTTCGGGTTTGGAACTATTATGTGCTCTTTCTTCCTCAAGAGGGTACCCAGTCTTAGTCAACGAGAGAAAGTACATGGGCACATGGCCTCCTTCCCGACAGTGTGCAGATGGGAAACATTGTTGCCACGATAGGGGGGAGGGAGGACCATTGAGGTCTTTGATGATACTTTTTTTGACTGGTGGTCTCGACAGATTCCAGCTATAGAGGACTATCCCTATGTCAGGATCAACTTCTCCAGGGATCCTGACATGCCCGTACCTCCCGGAGTAGAGCGAAGAGAGTTAGGTACGTTTTCTTTTAATTTTTTTTAATTTTTTAGTTTATTTATATATATATCATTTTTATGTATACCAGAGTACTTGACAACTTTGCATCTGTTATGTACAGATGTGGGACCAGTGTGTCCAATTGATTTTGCACGGAGCATGCGCCATCCACGACCAGAGGCATTACTAGCAGCGACCGCCAAACCAACAACAACAACGAGGGTCCCTCCAGTCGGAGAGGCTGAGGGAGTTTTGAGATGAGTGGAGTGGAACTTGACCACACTCACCCGTACTGTGCCCATGGCTGAGATTGAGGATCTCCCACCATCTATGCAGCCTCGTGTTGTTGATGTGCCACAGACCTGGGTCCCGCTATTTCGACGTTTGGAAAATGCAGTAGTCCACTACGACATGGCCAATAGGCCTCATGCTTAGCTTAGGGTGGACCATTTATGTGCCATGGGCACTCTTTGTGTATTTTGGAGGGTACAAGCCTCGCTTTATATACCATGCTCGTTATTTTTTGAGGCGCTTGCGCCCACCTATGTACTCTGATACTTTTGATATATATATATATATATATATGTGTGTGTGTGTGTGTGTGTGTGTGTGTGCATATTTTTGTCTTATGGGTTACATTTATTTACATGTGTATGTGTGTAATTTTTCTTACGTGTGTGTAATATTCCAATCTAATACTTGATTAGCTATAGTATCTGTCATTTGATTCAATCTCCTAGGAACATGGATATACGTAATGTAATCAAAACAACGTTCTAAGAGACGTACCCTAAGGAATCGTCGATGTGGAGTAGGATCATAAACGCGGTAAACCCCATTTAACTGGGACACAACCAATAGTGCATCTAAGTAGACCCGGAGGTAAGAGATACCATGCGACAAGGCGTCACAAAGAAAATCTATTACTGCACTGTATTTAGTGACATTGTTTGTGGTGTCACCTAAACAAATACCTCCAGAAGATAACAACTGGCCTTGAGGTGTGAAGATCACCCAAACTGCAGAAGCAAGCCTCCGAGTGTGCTAGATAGCGCCGTCCGTGAATCCAATGAACATGTGTGATTCAATTGACATCTGCCACAGTGAAAAATATGATATGAAAAATGACACGTCCATAAAACAAAAAGACAAAAACTAAAATGTATAAGAACTATACATATATACAAGAAGTCACCCAAGGCGACCCACCTACGAGTAATACTTCTTGAGGTAGAGCCCATTTCTAGGCTCCACTAAAGCGTTCCCTTCAAAATCAACCAGACGATAAGCACCCTTATTTAATACCTCCTTCACGATGAACAATCTGAACCACATGGGTTTGAACTTGCCTTACCCCAGGGGATCCTTATCTTGGTCATAGACCAAGACAAGGTCACCTTCGAAGAAAATCCAAGGACGAACGGACCGATCATACTGATACTTGACTTTTTGCTTGTGAGCCTCATTAGCCAAGGCTGCATCGCATCGTTGCTCATTGAGCTGCTCGAGATATAATAAGCATTCCTCAAGCAGTGAAGTGTCTGGCAATAACTATACTGCCAACTTAATAGATGGGATTTGTCATTCTATAGGCAAGAATGCTTCCAACCCGTAAATGAGTTGAAAATGTGAGAAACCAGTGGTAATCTTTACAGATGTTCAGTAGGGCCATAATGCTGAGTACAACATCAAATTCCAATTTGACTTGGCCGAATTGATCATTCGTTGTAGAATGGTCTTGAGAGACTTATTCACAGCTTCCACTTGACCATTCTCTTGTGGGTAATAAGGTGACGAGTGTTCTTGCCTCAACCCTAGCTTTGATGTTAACTCAGACATCATTTTGTTGTGAAAATGACTACCACGGTCAGTGACAATCTCCTTCGGGACGTCGAACATTGCTATTATCTAATTAAACAAGAAGAGAGCTGGTGTCTCTCCATCATATTTGAATGTTGGCATAGCTTCGACCCACTGTGTGAAATAGTCTACTGATACGATGATATAACAATGCCCCCTAGCTGAAGGGGGGTGGCATGTGGTATAATAAATCCACCAATTAGTGAAGGGGCCAACTATGATGACATGAAACATGACATGAAACATAGGAGCAGGGTGTGCCCTCATATTCCATGAGAAGATCTAACACGGGTGGCACTTCTTGACTGATTCAATGCAATATTTGATTAACATAAGCTAATAGTAACCGACTCGTAGAATCTTTTGGGCTATTTCCAACCCAGACAAATGACCACCACATGCTCTAGGGTGGCAACCATTAAGCACAATTTCCTCTTCTTCATGAATAGGGCACCAACGAAGGATGCAATCTACACCTCGACGATACAAAGTGTCTTCGAGTATGAGATAGTTTTTTGCCTGATGGCGTATATGTCAACACTGTAAATAATAACCTTGTACAATGTCTACTGTAAACAAATATTCAAGAATGAACATAAAAGATACAATGGAAAATACAAACATTACACAGAGATTTTTCCCATGGAAACCCAAACCGGGAAAACCAACATATATTATATTCATTCATTGTGTTACATTGTTTACAATACAATATACATATAGGAGCCAACGAAATCGAAAACCCTAACCCAATGACTTGGATTAGTCCAAAACCCTAATCCCTTAACTGGAAATAGAAAACCATCGACAAAAACCATGTGACGAAAAAACCACCTAAATACATGACACGTTTCTCGAGGTAGGTGCCACGTTTCCCGAGTCAGAGAAAAAATTTCCGAGGGCACTGCCCCAGACCTCCCTCTAACTCCCCTGCGCACCCAGTGCATACGCTCAGATGCATACCCTGGAGGATAACAATCCATCTACTGATCTTTCTGCCGATTATACGTTGTGTCAACACGTATTGGGATAGACTCACAATGACAATGAAGGTGGTCTTGCGAAACAAGATGTAGTGACGGAATCGTTGGACAACATATACTGCTGCCAACACAAGTTTTTCAACGTGGGAGTAGTTGAGTTCTGGTCCAACTAGGCCTTGGCTCAGGTAATAAATAACGTTTTCTTCAAGCAAATCATCTTCCTGAGCCAAAACCATACCGATGGTCAACTCTGTCGTGACCAAATACAATAAGAAATATTTATTATAATTGGGTGGCCGAAGTAGAGGGGAAGACGCGAGGGCACGTTTCAATGCTTCAAAAGAGCATTGAGCAACTTCATCCCAATGAAAAGTAACTCCCTTCTTCAGTAAACACATAAACCCTTTAGTGATCTCGACATAGTTTGCGATAAAACACCGAAGAAAATTGGTTTTTCCTTGTAAACTCTGAAGCTGAGGGACTTTGCACGGGGGAGGCAATTGAACTATCACCTCAACATTTAGAGGATTGACCATGATCCCTGTTGTCAACACTATAAAACCTAAAAGATGACCCAACTTAATGCAAAAAATGCACTTGTTTAGATTCAAGCGGATTCGATAGTAGCGACATCGCTCAAAGATAAGTTAGAGGTGTGTGGGATGATCATCTCTCTTACGAGATAGTGACGCTAAATCATCGAGATAAGCCTCGACTAGGTGTTTGAGATTGTGGAAAGCAAAAGACATGGCCCACTGAAAAGTGGCTCCAACATTCTTTAGGCCAAAAGACATATTTCAATAAGCAAATGTACCTCACAGACATATAAAAGCTGTTTTATGCTGGTCTTCGGGCTTAATCTGTATTTGATTGTATCCCAAAAAACCATCCATGAATGAAAATACCTCACAACCCACACATTCATCAACAATATGGTCAATGAATGGGGTGGTGAAATTATCCTTTGGACATGCCTTGTTCAAATCATGGAAGTCCGTACATACATGAATCGTTCCCTGATTTTTGTTGACCAGAACAAGATTTGACACCCATTGAGTCAATTGAACGGGGTAGATGAAACCAACTTTGAGTAGTTTCTCTACTTCAACCTTAATAGCTGCTTATTTCCAAGGATTAATAGGATGAAGCTTCTACCGGACCAGCTTGGCGTCAGGGTAAGTCGTAATCTCATGTTCGATGATTCTTGGATCAATGCCTAGTATTTCCTCGTAAGACCAGTAAAAAACGTCGCATAATTATTTAAATAAATCTGTATAGATCTGAATCTCCTCGGGGGAACAATCCGCTCCGACAAAGACATTCTCCACGACGCCAGGGGTTTTGGAGATATCGATAGGTATCATTTTAGCGACGGTTTCCATATTACCCTCGGCATAAACTCCGTGCATAGCCAGAGGATTGATAGGACAAGACCTATCTCTAGTCATAGTCAACACAAATTCTCCTGCCTCTATTCTTCCTAACTCTAGGAGGAAATATGATCTATGATGGAGATCATCCTAGGGTCTGTCCAGACCAGTCAATGCCTCTAAACTCACCTCGTCAGAGGGAAAGACCAAGTCTAAAGAATCAGTAGTGGAAAGGAAACCTTGAGCCCAAGCAGGCTTGAGAACTGGATCTAACTCCTGTGCAGGAGTCAGATCAGGGTCGACAGAAGTTTGCTGGACTATAGAGTACGCAACCTCTACCATGGATAAGGGCATGGACATTCTATGACTCCTTGTCCCTTCCATCATGGATAATGGGGAAGAAAGAATCCAGAGATCATTAAAGTAAGCCATGTGGAATGACGACACTAAAAATATTTCAACCTTAGGCTGGTTGGGGACAACCGATATCATTTTGACATCACCGGAAGGTGGCGAGTAATCGAAAATATGTATGAGAGGTGGGAAAAAACCAACCCCCATGTTGATGACCCCGGGCTATGGGTTATCAATCATCGGAACTGTGGATGCCCCCGATGAAGGGTTAGGTATGGATAAGGACAATTGATCAATGGTCACGATTCGACCCTCATGTGGAAAATACAAGACCAAAAAAACTGTGGCAACCACTGCATGCATGGCATATGTCCAACTCCTTCCTAACAGGAGGTTGTAGTCGAGAGGCGCGTCGACCACTTCAACTTTGACACACATGGTATTCCCTCCTAACTGCATGGGGAAAGAAGGAATGATTCCATGTGGTCTGAAAGAACGACCGTTGAAATCCGTAAGAAGAGTAGGTGAAGGAGACAAAACGGGTTGGCCAATGGCCTTCCAACATGCCAATGACATCACGCATGTCGAGGTGCCCTAATCAATCATTGTATGGAAAATATTCTGGGTAGAATATTTCGTGTGGTGAGCCACTACTATTTGAAATGCGACGTGGTATGGGAGACAAGGCTTGAAGTTGGTTGTATCAAGCGTGATAGTTCCTAGATTACATGTCTCAATGGATCCTAAGGCAACTAGCAGAGCCTTTCTCTGCAAAGGGCAGCTTTGGGGGACCTCCAAAGCAGACATTGCGCAAGGGGTTTGTGACAAATCCTCCACCATAGAGTAGTTTTGGGTGACCCTCTCATTAGGATTATGCGAAGCCTTCTTGAATGCCCCTTTCAGGATGGGTGTCATTGTTTCACCCATCGTTCTCTTGATATGTAGAGGAACAAATGAGTTTTCGGCTTCTTTACCCTTTTTGGCAGTACTTGGCATTTCGTAATCATGTGCCCTAGTAGCTATGTAAGCTTCACCTTTCAACATATAGATATTCGAGGTCAAGGGATTACTAGATGATGAAGGGGGTCCTTGACTGCCTACATTCCCGTTCGTAGAGGATTGAGTTAAAGTTTTCCCATGAGGAAATGGGTTCCTTAACACTGCAGGATGCTGCTGCACCAATACATTTTGGGCCTCTAAGAGTCGAGGGCACATGTGAGTCGGGTGGTATTCCGCGCAAAGGTTGCATGGATACTTCGACTTATTTCTCTATGTGCTTCCTCCACCAACATTATTGGGTTGTTTCTTATCCCCCTTACCCTTCTTTCACTATTTTTTCTTCCCTTCGGTCTGTTGGTTGGCCTTTGGGTTTGTCGATTGCATGCTATGTACATCCAACATCTGAGCAGGGGAGAAACCCAACTAAGAGTTGGGCTAGCCACTGTCTGCTGTATGGACAATTGTTTCAATTGTTTTGACATCGGATCAATGGGATTTTCTTGTGCTCAACCAACAATGCCGTCAGCATGTGGTCCAGACTTATGTCTGGTCTTATCAAGAATAGACCATGGCGCATCTGGAAAAACTTTGTAAAGAAAGACAAACTAAGAGTAAATCAGCTCTAGCTATTGAGCTCTCATTATCACCTCTTCCTCCGAAAAGACCCCCGACGTTGCTACATCCTTGGATAACTGGGGTACCAAAGACTTAAAGAACCATTCCAGCAGGAATGCTGGTGGAACTGGTACTTTAATCAAACTCTTTCAGTGTCGCCATTCTCGGATGTGATCAGAGATATGGTCAACCTTTGTCTTCTCAAAGTTGTCCAAAAGTTCAGTGCCGACATCGTATCTCACAGGTAATTGAAAATGATTTAAGAAAACCATTTCCAATTCGCCAAAAGTAGAGTATCTTGAGAGGTCAAGCTCGATGTACCATTTTGTGGCACTCCCGATAAGAGTGCATTGAAACAAATGCAACTGGACGAATTCGTCTCTCAAAAAGTTGGATGAGCACCATAAGTGAAAGGTAGTCACGTGATCCCCTGGATCTTCATTAGGCTTGCCTTCAAACTTTGGAATGTCCGAGGGTAGCTTGTCGACATAGCAGGCCAATGTGGATCGTGACAGATTGGGTCATTCAATAATCTTGACAAGTCTGGCAAATGCAAAGTTTCCAGAAATGATAGCTTAGGTTGTTGAGTATGTATAGGAGGATAGGAGCCTGGGATTTGGCTGGCACCAGGTTGCCAGGAAAAGTTAGGTTGCTGGCCCAGGGTCTGGTAAAAACCATGGCCTAGGATAACATTAAGATAATGTGTTGGTTGAGATGTCATCGACTGACTCCCGTAATAGGACGTTGAGGGATGAGAAGGGATCGCTCCCGACGTTGTGTTCCAAATGTTCCGAAAAGGGTTGCCCCTTGCCGATCCGAAGGGCATAAGTACTAAACCTTTCCCGGGGTTCCATTAACCATGGAAGGGGTTGCCCTCGGTCGACATCCCTGACGAGGGAACTGATCCCTACCACAGAATCCAAGGTCCTTGAGAAGTGTGTGCCCCCTGTGCAAGAATAATACCCTGCACATGATTTTGTGATCCAAAACTAGGGTTTCCCCCGATTGAGATGGTAGCTAACGAGAATGCATTGTTACCAAATGTGTTGAACAAAGAGAATGGAAAAGAACCCACCAATGTGGTATTGGAAGGAGGTCCTTGAGTACCTTCTCCGAACAAGCTGTGATTCATGTTCGGTCAGACGGGCTACTGAGAAGAACCTCCAAGCGATGGGGATGACAGAGGTATATGACCCCCGCCGTAAGGGAAAGATTTATAGGGGGCTGAGGTTCCCCCCATGGACCCTTGTAGAGGAGCGTTAGAGCTCCTTGCCCCCAGACCCAAAGTCTATAGGGTGGAGTAGGTGAGGATCGAGTTTGTGTCAAAGTTGGGCATCCAGTATGAAAACGGATGGCCCGTTGCACTCTGTGTAAACGGTGCAGTGATCACCGCCATGGACAGAATCAGACCACTACCTGAGGTAGAGGTGGTTGAGACCATAGTGGCTCGAACCTGTGAAGGTGATTTAGGAGGTGGATTTGTGGCAGCCATAGAGGGAGTATGAGGACTCCTTGATTAAGTAGCAACATTTGCTTCCATTGCTGCTTGCAGGACTATCTGACGCTCTTGATGCGTTACCCTTGGAGGGGAAAGTTGTATCAAAAGTGGCATCAACAAGTAAGTGATAAGAGGCTTGTATGGATTGAGAGCTTCAGGTCCAAGGTCAGAAATAGTCGGTTCCTCCAGATACAAGTGTTCTCCTCTCAGATATATCTTGGGTACAATTTCCTGTGGCCCGGTCGCCTCAAAAGACCCTTACTAGTATAGTCTTCGCCTTCGCAATGGCGGTGGTGGCTCCAAGTTAACCGGTGGTAGGCCCAAAAGCCTTCGTGACCGGTGGAGCTCTTGATCTTCCACTATGTGAGAAGATCAATGACACACTAAGGCTCTTCTAACGTTGAATACTAAACACCCACTAGAAAAAGTTCCTATGAGATACAACAAGCAAGCCACTATTACTAGTTGGAAGAACAATTACAACAACCAACACTAGAGAAACTTACCGGTGGAAGTGAAACTCAAACACGGAAGCACCCTCTAGGTATACTCTGTAAATCATGGCCCGATGTCTTCCCTAGGTACCATGGTATACCCCCGTAGTCACTTGTGTAAGTCCCTAAAATCAAGGCAACTAGGTTTCCATCTCGTGAACAACTACCAGGCGGGTACAATTGAAAGTCGGGTGGACCGTAATGAGCAGGGTATCAAGCCTGAAACCTATCGAGGGTATCAAAATCAAGTGTTTCACAAGATGAATGAGGACCTCTAACATATTCGGGACCCATGAAGCTCCGTGGCAAATGCGATCAACGTAATCCCAAGATAAGTTCTCTATATGCGTTCCTCCGCTAAGATTGGTCCGGCTTTGGAGGGGTTATCTCCACTACCTTTCCGCACGTGACCTCGTGTTTAACCCCTGTGTTAGAGGGGGGTCCCAGATAATTTCCATGTTGCTAGAATTTTTCACTCCCTATCACAGACATCTATGTTTTTTTTATAGCCTTGAAGAGTTTCCTCCCCAACCTAAATCAAGGCTCTAGCCTAATCTAGTTGATGGACCCTACAAACATGGAAGTCTGATTAATTTTAATTAAGCGTTAATTTTAAGTGGTTTATTTTAAGTCAAAGGAACATATATGAAACTGATGGTGTTTGTAAAGAGACTAAAGAGAAGAACAAATGTTGGAAACAAAATTACTTCTTCTTCAACAAACAAAGATTTGCAAATTGAAAACTCTTTAACCAACTTTTCTAACGGACTTTTCTTTCTAAGATCCTTTAAAATAAAAACTCAAAACTAAATTTCGCTCAACAACGAGCTACTTAAATTCCTAAGTATTCAGTAAAGAACTTATGAAAGCACTCTTCTTCCTGACAAGTAAAGACAACTAACCTAACTACTTAATTAAACAAGAAACCTTTTTTTTTATTTTTTTTATATGCTTCAAAATAAGAAACTTGAAAATGAATTCTTTTCTTTTCTTCTAAAGCAAGTAAAAGGGAAAAGTAAAGACAAGACAAGACCCAAGAAACTTACTTCAGGTCTACTGCAGATCGCAGGGAGTCACTGAATGATCCACAAAGGATTAAACAGAAAATACTCACAGACTCATAAAAAAAACCCTTTCAACAAAAACACAAGCAATCATTAAAAGATAAAGAAATTGACATCAAACCTAGGCTCAAATACTGTAACTACAGAGACCAGGACTAAATCAAGAAACCCCTGAGAAGTCAGAATTCAATCAGGGAAGAGGATGACTGCCTCTTCTTGAGAAAAAGGCTTCCTGATACAACCACGCTACTGACACTTAAGCAGCCTGCGTATGTACGCGGGCTGTCCAAAGGTAGGGCGCGTATGTACGCAGGCAAACCCACTGCAAGCCGCGTACACCTCTGTAACTTCTCAAAAAAGAAAACCAACAGTCAAAGCTGATAAGGCAGGGAGTACTGGTATGGAAAACCAGAATCCCTTAAAGACTTAGTAACTTATAGAGAACTCAAAGAGGTAATTAAACCAATTAAAACACCCAAAAAGATCCCCTAAAAACCCTAGAGGATCCCCAATATGGTCGCAAATTATGCTATAGTGGGAAAACCCCCCTATGGACTACACTAGGGTTCTAAAGTGTAGGAAGAGCTAACCATCTAAAGTCTCCTACTTTTAACAACTATCCCTACAACACCCCACATTCATGCATAAAGTACAAAGTATATGGATCCAATAGTCTTATCTTAAACTCCATGTCCGGTGTCGATCCCTTTGCATTCAGTCGCTTCTCGACTGCAAATCTCCTCCCAAGGCTGACCTGCATTCACCAAAAGAAAAACAAAAAACTACAAACATGTATTCTATATACAAATTAGTGGGTTAGATGTCATAACAAAATGTATATAAAACATGAAGATTGAACACATCATATGGCAGGACGGAAAAAGTACTTATTTATATTAATCTCATAAAGTTACTTACAAAATGAGATCGACGACTACTCCTCGAACCCGGTCCTGGGATCCTCTTCACCAAGCTCCAACTGCTTCCACGTATCTTTCTTCTCTCACACTTCTCTCTAGAGAATAGGCATAGGCTTATGGATGAGGAAAAAAGGCAAGAATAGGGAATTCTGGCTCAAAACTTACAATATGGCTGCAAATTCTTGGGGCAAGGGGGGAAAGAAAAATGGGCAGAGTTTCATTGTTGCTATGTTTCTCCTTGGAATGAGACCCTAACACCTCTTTTTATATGACAAAAATATGGTTATTTGGTTGGGTGACAGGCTATAGGCAGTCAATTGGTTAATAAACCACCCAATAGCTAGTAATCTCAATGAATTCCTTGCAACTTTTTATTTTTTGCAACTTTTATGGGTATATGTGGGCTGTAATGGTTCAACTAGCGTACGTACGCAGGAAGTAGTGGTGCAACTAGCGCACATACGTGGGCATTAGTGGTGCAGGGCGCATACATCTTCAAAAATAGTGTTTTTAAGAAGAGTTGTTCTGTATTGGCTTGGCAAAAATAGTAAGTAAGATGGCCTGATGCCAGGTATGCATGTATGGTGCAATTTAGGGTTATAACAATTAGGGAAACCAACTATCCTTGAAAAATAACAGAAAGCATACCTTTGAGCTAAAATATTGTCCATTTCAAACCAGTGGAATCACAAATAGATTTTCGAACAATGGAGTTTCCATGGTGAATGATAAGCAGTCAGAATTATATGTCCATTTTCAGTTCACCATCTAAAACTGGATCTACTCGTTGTCATTCTCCCAGGGAATATATCTTCACTTCCATTCCCAACAATGACGCCATTAATGTTAGCACTGAGAGTCACCCTCATACTGAAAGAGGATAAGCCTAGTACCAGTCAAAATAAAAGTAAAAGGATTAAAATGGTTTGAGTATGTGGATCAGTGAGACTACATGGAGAGGAAAATATAACAGAAGTAACTTCAGATCATTTCAGGACCATTGGGTTATGGAGTCATAAGTATCATGAATAAGGAAGGCATTTAAACCGCCTATCACACAAAAGGATTTATGTGGTGATAAGGAGAAAGAAGACATAAAATGTTTGAGTGATGAACCATGAAAAATGGGAAAGATAACAACAGATCCTCTACTGCCTTAGGAATCCATAGATCAGAGAGATACTACATCTAGACAAGAAGAAAACATAAAATATCTGGTGAACCATGAAATATGGACATGATAACAACAGATCCTCCATCGCCTCAGGGATCCATAAATCAGAGAGATTACATATAGACAAAAAGGAAAACACGAAGGGTCTGAGTGATGAACGATGAACATGGGAAAGATAACAACAAATCCTCCACCACCTCAAGAATCCATGAATCACAGCTACTACATTCAGACAATAAGAAAAATTGGAAATATCTGATGGACCATGAAAGATGGGCATGATAGAAAAAAATCCTCCATCGCCTCAGGGATCCATAAATCAGAGAGATTACATTTGGACAAGAAGGAAAACAGAAACAACATGTAAACTAAGAATATGGTTTGATAAAAACAATTCAAAGGAATCTTCAATAACATCTATTTACAATCCAAACCCTCAGACATACAAACCGAAAAATTATAGAGCCCTTCTCTTGAAACTCTCTCATCTCCCTAGCCTCTGAAGAACACCCCCCCATTTATAAAAACTAAACAAATATATTTACATCAGATCAGTCCACAACTACCAGGAGTGTGATCTGGCCATCCCATTCAAGGATTCACGTCTGTGCAACCTTCTATCAGACCGTGCATGTATTCTTTTGTCAAACGCAAACTCAAAGTAGCATGGGCCTGTAGAAAAAAAATCCATAGGGGAACCTCGGGCTGACAGTGCTATCTCCATGTCCAGACCCTCCATGACTTCTATTTATGGAGTGAGTGAAGGTTTCAACCATCACTCCTTTTTCATTAACCGATCTCTCATTGGGATCGGGATGAGGCTCAATGCCTAGGGGGCTGCCACACACTACTCTTGGATTAGACGCTATATAAGCACGCTATTGCGGGGTTGTCAAAGGTGGTCTGGATCTACACCATGTTTGAGCCCACAATCCACCACCTTCCACCATGTATCTCTTTTGTTATACCATGGTTTCAATTGCGAGACTGCTCAATAATTTTATCGTTAGAGAATGTTCCATCCCCCCAATGAAGCATGGCTGTCGATCTGGTCACAATATGCGATCTGGGAAATCCCCACTTTTTCTGCCACTCGCCGCTCCTCGATGGACCCTGCTTCCTACTACGAATATCAACAACTCACAATTACTTCGGGATTTTGGGCTTCGGTCCTTTTCAATGCATAGCTCTGATAATTCTCCAAAGTGTTGAATTCCCGAAGTGAGAGATCTGGCGCTGCGTGTCCTCTTGTTTTGGACGACCAATATTTACTTCAGGAGTTCAGGCTTCAGGCCTTTTTCTCCTGCTTTCTTTCACAATTCTCTGAAGTGCCAAATTCTAGAAGTGAGAGATCAGGCACTGCGTGTCCTCTTGCTTTCGACGATCGATATTTACTTTGGAAGTTTGGGCTTCGAGCCTTTTTCTCTTGCTTTCTCACGCAATTCTTCGAAGTGCCAAATTCTCAAAGTGAGATATCTGGCGTTGCGTGTCGTCTTGTTTTGGATGACCAAGATTTACTTTGGGAGTTTGGGCTTCGGGCCGTTTTCTTCTACTTTCTCGTGCAATTCTCCATAGTGCCGAATTCCTGAAGTAAGAGATCTAGCGCCACATGTCCTCTTGTTTTGTACGGCCCAAATTTACTTTGGGAGTTTGGGCTTCATGCCTTTTTCTCCTGCATTGTCACGCAATTCACCAAAGTTTCGAATTCCTGAAGTGAGAGATATGGTGCTACGTGTCCTCTTGTTTTGGATGACCAAGATTTACTTTGGGAGTTTGGGCTTTGGGCTGTTTTCTCCTGCTTGCTCGCACAATTCTTCGAAGTGCTGAATTTTTGAAGTGAGATATCTCGTGACGTGTGGCCTCTTGATTTGGATGACCAATATTTACTTCAGGAGTTCAGGCTTCGGGCCTTCAAGATTCCTTTACTTACTCAACTTATGCTTGCTTTCTCTTGGAGTAGGAGATCAACTGACATGTGTCCCCTACTGAAAGATCAATAGTCGTGAGCGATTGAAGGCTCACAACTAACAGATACTTTAATTTGCATCATGATCCCTGCAATGACTCCCCTCCGTCGATTTCTCTTCGAGGATATATGACGGTTGTGACTTAATCTTGCTGATCTGATGGCTGGTCTTTCTCTCGCTTAGATCCTACGACTGAAAATTGAATCCGCTTGCATGTTAGTATTTCAAACCGAAATGGGTTTCTTTTGAATGCTGCATTTGGATGCTTCTGTGTAGACCATGGACTTGGTCATCCTGCGACCCTTTGACAACTATATGTGATAACACCATCCTTGAAATGAGGGGAAGTACTCGTGGGTTTTCCTTAGGCAATGTAACCTTGAAAAACGTTTGTATGGCCTTCTATTAATTAGATTTGCTAATGGGACAAGCTAATCCTTTCAAGTCCTTTTAGTCCATTGTAAATAGGTCTTGATATTATTTCCTACGCTACTATCCCTGTCTTTGGAGGGGTAAACAGAAGAATTTACAGGGAATCACAGTTGGCATATGTGATCAGTGATGAGAAGAATCCATCCAATCATCCTATCTACGCAGTGGACACAGATATGGGTTCTTGTATCTTGCAATTTGATGACTCACTGTCTGATACATTGCTACTCAGAAAACCATCAGATCAGATCACAGTTCAGCCCACAGAGATAGCAGAGGATGATCTCTGGACCATGTTTTTTGACGGCGCTTGCACCAAAGAGTCAGCTGGAGCAGGAGTGGTATTCATTTCTCCCTCAAAGAAAACTTCTCACCTATCTTTCAAACTTGATTTTAAGGTGACAAATAATATCGCTGAGTATGAAGCATTACTTTTAGGACTGAACGCAGCAAAGGAGAAGGGCATTAAAAAATTGCAGGTGTTTGGAGATGCAGATTTGATTATTCAGCAGGTGAATAAGTCCTTTCAAGCCAAGCATGTCAGGCTGAAGGTGTACAGGGATGAAGTGTTGGAGGCAATTAAAAATTTTGCAGATTTCAAAATTACTTTTGTACCTAGAGCCATGAATGAATTGGCTGATTCACTGGCTGTATCAGCATGTGCATTCATTCCCCCTTTGCCTTACAAATTGTCTTATGAAATTCAAGTTAGACATAGGCCTTCTCTTCCTGACAATGTGAAATTTTGGAAAGTTTTTGAGGACGATGCTGAACTCACCCGATTCATTGCAGTGATAGATGAGTTTGCAGATTTGCAGATTGATCAGGAGAACGAACATGATGATGAAGTTGAGTAGCCAAAGCTCAAGGACAAAATTGCAGCTCATGAGATAGTTCAACTGTCCACCTACAGAATTCCTAAAGGCTTAGTCCCTTTGGAAAGGCTGTTCGATAACAACGACGTGGCTGTCAAATTGCAAAGTGCGGAAAAAGAGTCAGATGTTTTCCAGTATAATGTGGCCAGTGAGAAAGATCCCAAACATGTCAACTTGGCCTCACATTTGACTGAGAAACAAAAGGCTGATTATGGAAAACTGCTGAAGGAATTTGCAGACATTTTTGCCTGGCAATATGATGATTTGA